>PQWD01002161.1:0-104247 GCA_019425675.1 Leucinodes orbonalis | reverse complement strand
CTTCGATCATCGCTACTAACTGCTGATTTCGTACGCGCCTTCACGGACACGGAGTCGAGTCAATATTTTCGGCCACTCTTCCAACTATTACGGTAATTGATTTACATCGTGGCCAAATGTACTAGTCGCTACATAATCGAGCTCTATCGCAAAAGGTTACCTGCTTACATCAAAATACACGATGTGGTAAGTTAACTAAAACCTCGGTAGCAGCCTTAAATGTCATAGAAATATATTGTTATGTTGCCAGAATTATATTTTAAATGTTATTCATTATTTATCGTTTGTTATGATATCAAATTTATAATAAGGATCTCACTATGGATATTAAACGTCCTCATTATTCGGCAATTAGTATAAGGTATGTCTCGTTATCTGTGGTTCGCCGATTTCTACCAATAATAATGCTTATGTATTTACTCGTATTTATCTTTGGAATCATGATTCTGTTGCAGAATATATTCTTATAAAAAAAATATCACCAGAATATAAGAAAATAACTTACTAAAACTCTCAAATTCGGTAGATATTCAAAGAGTGTTCAAGGTCCAAAAAAATGCATTAGAAGCATCTGTGGTGCAGACTATCTTGACAGTTGTAAGCCTTTGTTTAAGTTACTAAATATCTTGCCAATACCATGCTTATATATTTATGAAATCGGAATTTTTGTACATAAATATCCAGGATTGTTTGCAAAGAAAAACTCCACAGTAAACTATAGAGGTAGGCAAGGAAACAAATTGTGTGTCCCTGATCAAAGGCTGGCATTGTACTCAAGAAACGTTAATTGTATGGCCATAAAAAATATATAATTAAATTCCTGACATTTTCAAAACATTACCCTATAATAAATTTAAGCATAATTTACACAATTTTCTTATTCATAAAATGTACTATACAATTGACGATTTTTAATTAAAATGTTCATAAAATTATTACTTATGTTACGGATTTCTTGTAAAAAATATTGTGTACATTTAATTTTACTAACAAAACTTTTGCACGTCGAATTTTCGACTGAATATGTTGGGATTGTACTGATATTAACATCAAATGTATTACCATGTTCTTGCAAATAAATAATTTATTATTATTATGTTTTCGAAATCCTTAAGATTCACGGGCCAAATAGTGGCCCGGTCCTTGGGAAGGCATGTGTAGGGCCGAAGCCAACAGCACAGAGGTCTTTTTTCGAATGTTTAATCTTTGTAAGTGTTACACGTGGTGGAAGCCATTACAGAATGCACAATATGATACAACCCATGATGACCCCCGCCAGGTGTAAAGACTATTGTAAATATATGGAAACTACGATACTGGGCTATGGAATTGGGTTTTAGTGGACTGAATATCTGGGCTATGGGGGAGACTAGCCTGTCATTAAACTAGTCTCACAGTAAAATAGGGACAGGCGGTGACTCGCCGCGGCTAGATGGGCCCCCTAACGGTCGCCTGCAGTGGGGCGACAGAGGGGCAACATGGGCGCTCGCGGCTAGGGGTGTCGAGAGGTGCGGCACCGATTTCACCATCGCGAGTAACTACGCAAGTCACTCGGAGCGGGTTTCCTCCTATTACGCCATTAGACACTTCCACCCCCGAGCATATAGCTCTAGCGACTCACTCCCGACGGCCAATGAAGGCAAGCGGGTGGGGGGTGATCTGGTCCTCATGGGGTCCACTTTGCCCACCAACGGTGAGACGAAGGCGAAGACCAGAGACTTCCCCGGAGCACGAGACGACGAGGTGCGCGCCACACACCATCAGCTCGCCACAAGCTGCCCGACTGTGACTGATTGCACCGATGATACTAGCATAAAGCTAATACCACCAGCGGGCGATGGCGTTGTCACGTCCTTACGCGCTTATTATTATTATTATTCAAAAGTTTAACTTATAAAAATCAGTAACATTGTACCACCTGATTTTCAATATTTAACTTGTAGAATATACGTTATATTTTCAAGTATCGTAAATGAAAATGTTCATGGATACCATTTCCATTCCTTATTATCCATATACAGAAACTATCGCATGTCCATACGTAAAATGCTAGGTAAAATGGATATTCTATTTTGACAGCTGCCTTTTCAATACGCTGACATAATATGCGGTATCACAGTAGGGCACTTCTAATTTAGTGACGGGAATTGCTGAGTTAGTAATTGATTAGTTTTACAATTTTCTTTTCACAATGTTTTGTTCCTTTGTGGTGGTTTTACATACCATGTTACGAATTTGTTTAATTTGACCATCTTGCTTACATTAATGGAAACTTTTTTTTCTAAAGATTCTTACTCTATGTTAAATTCCCAGGCAGTACATACTTTTGTGTGCATGAACATGTCTGTTTGTAATCGTCTCGGTGTTTTCTATATATAATATGTTTCTATTTACAAAAAAAGTACAAGTATGTTTATCAGTTGTTTAGTACCCATAATAAAGGCTTTACGCTTAACTTGGGGCTAGATAGCGCTGTATGAATGTCAGTGGAAATGTAATTATTTAAATTTTTATTTACACTGTTAAGTGTAAATAAAAATTTCAATAACTGTGATTTAGCTATCATAGAAAACATCAATTATATTTTGTAAGAGCACATTTGCCGGCATCGGAATCTCGGTACAAAATGGTGGCTTACACGGAGTTAGCAGGAGACTTTTGAAGTTTTGGATTTGACAGTTTTACTCACACGCGTTTTGTCAATTTTAAAGAAAAACGGACTATGGCTAGTTTTATTAGATTATGTATTTTTTTCACACTTTAGAATGGTATGAAAAATGTATTTTAGTCACAAAATTGATTTAGCAGGTTTACACTCTAAGCCAACGATTTGCTTTCCTAAAAAATATAGGCCTTAGTCGTCCACGCGGGCAGTGCGGATTGGCCAATCCGCACAACCTTTGAATCTATTCGAAGGCATACGCAGGCTTCCTCACGATGTTTTCCTTCACCATAAGAGCGTCGGATAAATTTACATATTATTAATTATTTATTATAATTTATATAATTTCGAAATTATAATACACATTAGTATGCGGCGGGTTTTGAACCTACACTCTACAGATTGGAAGGCAACAGTGCACACCAATAAGCCACCGATGCTCTCTGAAGATGTCAAATGAGTAGGTCCAACTCAATGCTTATATTTATTTGAAAACTTGATTTTATAAAATATATTTTGCATATGCAAATATTTAAATCCGAAATCACAGCTCGAACAATTTAAATACCAAATGAAATGCATAGGAATCTTTTCAAAATTACAAGTGATTTTGCACTATATTTCTGCAAACCAATCATGTCGTTAAATCGTCCTATTCCCAGTAGAGCACGAAATGTAGATCCGACTCGGTTAAATATTATCGTGCGATGGCTATCAGTACTTTTGGAGTCCATTTATATGAACTGTTAATGTTAATATATCATTTAATAAATAACAACTTGATGATGTGTTTGGCAAGCGACAAGGGAATTACTCATAATTCTACCGGCTCTCTATCGCAGCGGTATATACGACGCAGATTGCTTTATCATAGTTGTTGTAACGTTATCTAATTTAGATTTTATTAGAGAGGACATTATACATTGTCTTATGTATCATCACTACATATTATAAAACAAAGGCGCTTTCTTTTCCTATTTCCCTATATATGATTAAATCTTTAAAAAAAAACGCAACAGATTTAGATGCGGTTTCTTTAAATAAATAGAGTAATTGACGAGGACGGTTTACATGTATAAAAGAACCCATTAATCAGCATTGCACCTGTGCAAAGCCGGAGCGCGTCGCTTGTAGGTTAATAAGTTGAAGTGATAGTGGGCAGAGCGTATAGTGTGTAGCACCAATGGCCGATAGTACGTTAAAGTTCTTGAGTGTCATCCACGTTACCGAAAAAGTAGCGTGGACGTCCAAATATATGCCAAGCCTTGCCTTATTGTGCCTTTGAACGTAATTTTCCATGTTAATTGTGTTGTCATGTCTGTGTGTGCATATATTGTTAAATAAATAGATTAATAACCAGGTATGGCGGCGGATAACCGATTAATGTCGAATGCTAGGGAACTGTCCGTTTAGAGTGGAAGACATCAGTGGAGGCCGTCGTTCAGCAGTGGACATTAAGGCTGAAATTACGGTGATAACGATTCAACGTTAACGATTCTTTACAAGTAAAAAACGTACTTTCATCCGTTTTTTAATATATTGTTTAATTTTAGTCTACATTGAAAAATATTTTTTACTATGACATGGCGGGACCAAAGGGTTACTTACTCAAATTCCATAATGATAGAAGATAGATAGAAAAACGTTTATTGGCTTAAGCAACTCAAAAATATATATCGACAAACAACAAAAAACAGGCATAATAAAGAAAACGATAAAACAATAATGGAGAACACAAGGGAAAAAAATAGGTACATTTATAATTAATCTAAGAACTTACGAGCTAGTGTTGATAGCCAATAGGTCCACTCAGCATAAGCTTAGACGATATAATCCGTCGAAGCGCTGGTTTACGGAGGGACCCTTGGTGAGTGACGTATATGTGTGAAATAAAAATATACTTATATACAATATGACACAAGTAAAATATTTATATACATAATGTTTAGCAATTGCGTGTAAAGAATCTTCAATGTTAAAACTGACAGCCGGTAAAATAGCGATTTGGATTGAAACCGCAACAAAAGATACAGAAAAAAAAAATACTTGTTAGACATTGCCATTGTTATAGGTTACTTACTTACACCTTAATCCAAAACATTACATAGTCTATAGTCAAACTTAATCAGTTGGTATGTTATTACAGTAGGTCTTAGTAAAGCAGTACACGTTAAGTCCTAAAAATATGAACAACGTCACTTTTTAATTAAGTTGTTAAGTATTTGAACCGATTTCCATACAAGTCCAAAGGTGAGCTAACTCCCGTTGCCTGGTGATTCACAAGTTGGCTGGCCGTTAAGGTACAATGTTATGACGTGTAAAATGCATGAATGCGCCCTGCACCCGTGCCTTAGTTGCAGCTTGCTGATTTATGCATAACATCTGTTCGCATTTTTGTAGAACAACTAAGAATTCATTGCATATTCATGTTAGTGATATTGTTTAAGTTTGTGAAATTATCCGGATATGATGAATAAACTTTATTATTAAGATTCAACATTAATTTTTTTTGGATGACAAGTGGGTTTTATAGTATATAATCTTATATTTCCTCAGTTATAAACAACATTGTAGCCATAGAATTACTTGGCAATACTTTCACGATTTTCAAAAGCATAATATTTTAAAGTATTTATTGATTTTTCAAAACCATCTTTTTATATACTAACTTCAACAACAAAAAAACATTAATTGCTGGATATTGGAGTTGAATTGATTTTAGTGAATTTCCAGTACACTAACCAGTGAGTCATTCTATATCTTTAGCCATTTCTAAATAGATGTAATTTTATTAAGTATTTAACGTTGACAATTAAATCGTCTTAATTGATTATACTTAATTTAATACATAACTTAATTACTTTTTTAATTCAGATCCAACAAGTCTTTGTACGAGAGAATAAATACCTTGTAATACATTGATAGCTTTAAAGTATCACCGTCATCTATTGGATAAAGGTCGGTTTTATTATTTAATTATTTCATACGAGTTACCTGATGGAAAGTTATATCGCTACTTCTGGACTCACCCAACTACGAAGGAGAATCGAACGTGTAGCCGAATTTTATATAGGATAAGGAGGTTTAGGGAGGGGAAAGGGGAATTTTAGGTTTTATATTTTTAAGGGAATTTTAGGTAAATTCACTCATTCGACGAAACATACCACAAAACGTTTTTTATGCCGGTTGTCTGTGAGGCAGTCCATTAGTGCCCAAGCATGGATCTCATACTTTTGAGCCTAATAATTAACATCTTTTTGTTCATATACTTTCACGATATATACATTCGATATTTTTTACCTGGGCATGCTATATATCGCTATGTAAGGGCAACCAATTTAAAGAAATAAACCAGTTTATAAACTCTTTGTCCCTTTGTTTAAAGATTTATTTTTAAGAATAATCAATACAACTAAGTAGTTGTTGTTGGCCAAGTGGTTGTACGAGTATCACGGCCCCTCCCCCTGGGGACGCCAAGAACCCTTACCACAAGTAAGGTGACATTTTGAAAAGTAGCAATTGGGTTTACAATGAATAATTCAGGAAAGTAATGCGTAAAGTTTTGCACAATACTAATAATACAATCACATCGAAGGTCAAATAAACTAATTAAGTCTTGAAAATTATTTGTTATTTAAAACACTATTTATTTTCATGAATCCTTACGGTAATTATCAAGAGATTTATTTTAATGTTTTCATTTCAACTAAAATGAATTAATATATTTAACGTATTAAGAGCTCATTTCTCTGAAAACTAATTGGAAATATTTATGATACACTGTTTAAAAAATGAACACAATGTATTTTTGCAATGCAAGCATTCTTTATTTGGGCGTGTTTTAAAATGGGGTACGAATAGTAATATTTTTGAACTTTTTAATCAAAACAATGTTGTACTTATGATAAATATACCTACGAGAATATTGCGAAAACTTCTGAGAACTTGCGTGGCCACCAAAAGCAGGGAAAAACAAAAGAAACAATAAACATTGAAATCAACATTAAAATTTTGTGATTCGATACACAAATTTTTGATAGCAGCTTAATGTAAATGCATAAAGCTGCTATAATATAGTGTTATTTGACTTGTTGTCAAATTTATTAAAATTATAAGTAGGAACTACTTTTTTGAGCCATTTAAAAAGTAGTACAGTAAAAATCATGATTTATGTATGGCATACGTCTTTTATCAAAATATTTTATCACACTAGGTATCACATTCAATACTTTATTTGTTATCGATTCAATATCTATAATGTTTTTTCACTAGAAAAAATCAATTATGCCCAACCTAGACTGAAAGCACGTTTTATTAATTAACGATGTTCAAAAAATTCCCTGTGATAATTATCTTCTTAAAAAAGAGTTATTCATTAGATTACGGCAACTTCATTTTCTATCGAGTTGCGATTATTTTAATGATAAAGTGATAAGCAGCATTATTGCACGAAGCCTTTGATAATAATGTTGATGATTAGAACCATACGTTACTTTGGCTTTGGCGTACTACCAGCGCACCTGCTAACCACCCGATGCATTTCGTATCACGGTGTGGAAATCCAGCTTTTCCTACGTTATTCTGTGTTTTCACTGGTGATTAAAAAAGCTGTTGGGGTTCCATATTTAAATTTTCCAATGTGACATTCGCCGGTCTGGCCGAAAATCTCGTTCATTGCAATTAGGATCATACAATTACGAATTAACAATTTATTAAAGCTTCTATTGCTTATCCTTGTACTTTACAATTGCTTTCACGGGCTTCATCTCGCTCATTATACATCCCGCCGAGGGGCACGGCTTACCTAAAAGGGTTTAGTCTAGGCCTTATTAGTCATCTACGCGGGCCCAATGCGGATTAGTGATTCGTTAAGACATTTCTATTTTTTCTTTACTTTTTAAATTTAAGAAAACCTTGTTATAGTAAATAGGTGCGACTAAAGATATTCGCCAAAGCTTGTGATAACATATCACCTTCAATATTGATTTGCTGTCTTTTCTGATACCTTTTTTAAATTTACTTCCGCCGCGGAGGTAAACTGTCCGAAACCTGAAAAACATTCCTATTTCTTTTTATTTGCTTAAAAACAATGTACTTCTAACATTCCCCCCATTTTTCAGTACTATATGAAATAAAGCGTGTATAGACGGACATTTAGGGCAGTTTAACGTGTATTACTTCCATACTTACTGTTAGGAGCTTTATACCAATTGTGATTTCTATTGGTCATTCTTACGAATTAGAGCACGCATTACCATAGCACGGCGGTAAAGTGATTTTTTTTTAAAAATGGGCAAACGAGCTTGCTGATTCATTGGTAAAAAGTTTTCACCGCCGTCCATCAAAATCTGAACACCAGAGTTCACCGAAATGCGTTGTTAGCCCTTTTAAGAAAGAAAACGATCTTCCGGACGATACGTCATATCGCTCGGAAATGTTTCCGATGGTAATAAATAACTTATCATACAATTTTTAACCACTAAAGTTTTTCTATTTGAATACGTCGCAGTAACAATTCGAAATGTGGGTTTACATAAAAATACGTAAGCTTAGACTAACTTAAATAATTTTAAAGCATTCTACTACTAACAGTAACACCTTCTAATAATTGTTAAACTTTGAATTGCTATTTCAGTATACTCCCCAAACACCGATCCAATTAAATAGAGTTTTAAAGTTTAACAGTCATATTTGCTATCGATTTTCAAAAAGAGAAATTTTACCACTTTAGTCCCTACTAAAAGTTAATGTGCGTCTGCACGCGTTTAGATCTTGCAAATCATTTATTTTACATTATAATATATTACTATTATGAATGATTCTTTAGTGAGAACGAAGTTAGACATGAACAAACTATATTAAATGTATCGTCCTAGCCAAATTTCGTTTGACCAGTTTTTACAAAGTTAAGAATTTTATTGGTTTAAAATGATCGTTATTTGTGAATAAGGCTCAATCAATACATTTTTTTGTATTGATTGAACTAAGTATGGTTGTTAAGGACATATTATGAAGACCCTAAATGGACTAATAAGCTGCTCGGAGCAATATTAAATGATCAGTTCTGCTCTCAGATTGATCAGACAGTTATTTGCATCTTATGTTTGCATTTTATTATAATATTTAGATATTTCAAATAATTCATGTTACTATTAAATAAAGCATGGAAGAGAAAAATTGTTATACAAGTGTTCATATTTTTTCCGCATTCAGTAATGTTGTATGACAAGCATGTACAAATGTATCAAACTTTCAAGAAATCAATGGGAAATGGTTGAAAGATGGAGAAATGATAAAATTACCATTTGTTATCACTGACTACTTAAACTATTGGTGAATATTTACTGAAGGATTATAGTAAATCAGAGAAAATGCGTTATCACATTCATTTTTCAATGAAAGCATTTTTGGTCAAGGATTGTAATTGAAGCAACGGAGGCGTTGACGCAAGAGAAAAAACATAATTAGAGAGGGTCCAAGCCGGTTTGGGCGTAAATAATTTAGTTTTTTTTTTAAAGGAGCAATAGGCAGTGTACCAGGGTATAAGGAACTACAGGAGCTATTCAAATATAATGACATGCGGGTCCGTTGAAATGCTTATAAACAGGCGGGGCTGGAGACACTCGCGATTCGGAACGTGCACTATCTAAGCGATTCTCATAGTGGCGACGTCGCGCGCCTGTCGCTGACGACTCACGATTACACCATTTCCGCGTTTCTAGTGCTCGTGGTAACCCTCTAATGTGTTGTTTCTAGCTTTCTCGACCTCCGTAGTCTTGACCATTTTTAAACTGGAAGTATCCAGCTGGTTAGGATTTTGTACGATGTATCAACAGTTACTTAATTTGATCATTTTACTTAATATATTGATTGTGACCTCATATTTCGACCCTAACCTTCGTACTAAGTCATCCACATAAACGTGTGTACTTCATTTTGAAAACAACAAGGCTACTGCTGCCAATAAGAGCGTGGCGAGCCACAACGATGCGATATTTGGGGGATGATATCATCCAGATGTGGATTTATGATGTTGAAATGATAATTTTATGGAAGTTGATAACTCGTAGGTATTTGGGTATATAAAACCAAAATATATTTTACTTATTACATAAAAAATATACTCGCGTGTCTACGGAATACTAAATTCAACTGCGTGACAACTGAGTGCTGACTATGAGTATTGATAGGCGAAATTTGTCGTTTTAATGCATTTTACAGCTCAATTATCCGTATGAGATTAACCACTAATATTTATTTAACCAACAAAGTTCTCATCTAATTAAACTTACAATATAAAAACACTAACAACAAACTAAAAACCTTAAAATTAAATGTTATAACTCAATAAATAATATAATAACTAAATAAAATAATTAAAAGAACTCCCCTTCTATACTGGCAGCGTTACCCCTTTGAATCGCTAAACTAATTTTTTGACTAAGTTAGCTGCCAGATCTCCGGTCTCCAGTGATGTCGACTTATCGTTTGGAAATTTCTTTAAAAAGCCTAAGCCTATCCGTATTATGTAATTTTAGCCTGACCCTGAATAAAAACCATATTTCATTAAAAAAAAGGTTCAGTGACAATCTCGTGCAAGCCAGCAAATGGAAGCATAGAACTTTTGGTGTTAACAGTTGTTCATTATTAAAATGCAAACATAAATTTAATCTGTTGCATTCCAATACTGGTCATATATTCTCCCTCATTCTAAATCTCGGCCCATTTTAATGTTTCCCTCGACCTGCTTACACCGACCCCCATACCGAGTCGTCGATTCATTCATACTGAAAGACATTCCACAATGGTTACAATTACAGCAACGACAATAACCAAAATAAAATACTATTCATTGCCATGTACAACGTTCAGCCTAATTGACAGACTAAACGTGTCGTCCAGACGCTTAAAAAATAGTCTCGTGTCATAAATTTTCCAGCTTCACTCAATAAACTAAAGCAATAAATTGTTTCTTATTAAACACTCAATAGAATTTAATATAATCAAGGGACGAAGAATAGGTCAGGAATTATTAATTATGTCGTCTACGCGATTTCTTCGTATAAATTACTCTAATATTTTACAAAACGGGCAGATTGATTGCGTACTTCATAATCCGGCTTTTACAAAAAGGTGCTTTCATAAAAACCATTATAATCTAGTTTACTTTATAGTAGATACTAATCGCAATCATTTTTAAATACAGGCCTTCACTTTCAGATTTTTCTCCATTAATGATTACGATTTATAGTATTGCCTGCAATGATATTCTGTATATATAAAGGTAGATACGCCATTCTTACCTCAAAAACGAACCGCCAAAGAGAATACAGTTCTAGGCTCTTTGTTTAGGTAAATGTACGCTCATTCCAAAATATGTGTATGTGTGCTGTCGCTGCATTCGGAACACTTTTTTCAGTTGTTTTGTGAACATATCACGCATCTATAGTTTCTAAATAATTGATTACCTAATATTATAATAGCGAGCCTAATATTATAATGCACCCATTACAGGTAGGCTTGTGCCTCTCGGTGGATACGTTTAATGAGCTGATGATGAAGATGATAATGGCGAAAGTTTACGTGTCTTTTGTTACTTATTCGCGTCGAAACGGCTGAAGCGATTTTTTCATCGTTAAGGAGTAAGATGAACTCCTGGATTAGCACATAATGTTACGCCTTAATGCGGAAAAATATTTAATACCCACTGTATTAGATATTTAAATATCACCGAGGGGCAAACCTAGCTACTTATAATACGAATAACAGAGAGTATATTGATATGTGTGTAGTATATGTGTGATACGAATAGATGTGAACAAACCAGACAGTTTAATATTTTCTTTTAAAATGCTACTTAAAAATTTTTACTTTAAGATTTTTTCAAAGCTTTAGTATTTAAATACAAAAAAACCTCCAGCACTAAACCAGCAGGTGGGCTTAAACTCAAAATTTCCAGCTGTGAGTCTATCAGTAGCACTCAGCATGCACATTCCGAGACTTTCCTTCGAAGAACAGACTAGGGTCATCATCTTAAACATAAACTAAGTCACTTATTTTTATTTCACAAAATGTATCATACATTATTTTTACAATCACTCAAACAGCGAGTGGCACATTCGTTCCTCAAAGTCAAAAATATAAAAATACAAAGCACACGGGACAACGTCAGAACTTAATTCGCGAACATTTTTAAAGTTTAACTTTGCTATTGAATTGAGTCTCCAAGACAATTTAACCGTATGATTAAAACATATTTAGGTAACTTTATTTATTCATGTATTCACGTAAGTGAACGTTCTACGGTTGTTCTAAGATTGTTATATACTTCCACAGTGTACTTTATTGTACTGCGTTTAAAGATATCAAGGAATTCTAATTAATCTACTGCAGTCACGCAACGGCGACAGCGGGGTGTGTAAATAATAGGAAAATATTTTGGTACAAAACAAATATCTACAGTGACATGAAAATTATGAACAGGTAGATAAAGTAGTTAAATCAGACATGTTTAGGTGGTAAGTAGATGACCGTCGATTAACAGAGTTTCGTTTAACAGAAATAATTCCATAAAAATTCTAACCTTAACTTATGTTATTCATATTATGAGAATTAAACTTCATAGCTCGTTAGAACACGTTAGAGCAGATGAATTTGAAATGGAGATATCCTGTTGATTGGTTGAACCGATGACATACAAAAGGCGGAGGCTAGCTTAGAAAAGCAAGGATACATATAGCTCAGGCTCATTTTGCATCCTAACGCAAAATGGGGTATTTCAAAAACTTTGCTCAGCAATGAAACGTGATGGACAAGTTTTTTTTTTTACAATATGTTTAGGTCACATTATAAAGTACAGGTTGATTAGCCAAAGGAGCATCTCAGAAAGCATGTAATTTATTTATTATAATATGCTACGTAAAATGTACCTCGTGACACGGAGACAAAATACTCCGTACAACGTACTCTACTGGCAAAAAATATTCATATTAATTTGTCATGTATACCATTAATGTAATGATTTCCGAATATTCAATAATAAGGAGTTCATTATTTGAATATATTTAGGGTATTGTCATTTGTTATAACTTTTTGTATGCGTATAAGAAAATGCAAAGGCTTAGTTCTCATACATATTTTTACGAGTTGAGGGTTCAGGATAAATTATTGCCAAACACGAAGAATAACACGGTAACACACTTTATTTATTAATCACTATTAACAACACTAATTACACTTGCACTCTTACTAATTAATCAATTAACGCTCGCACAATAATCCGTAATTAACACTGCACACTGTAACACAACACTTGATCAGTCCGTATAATATCCGCACACACACGTTATAATCACTCGTTAACTCTTCACACTGTTATCTCACACTAGACGGTCCCTTAGATATCGCTTTATCTCTCGCTTCTTCCTTGTAGTCGCAGGTACTTCGCTCTTGAGTAGAACACAAGACTCCGGCGCACCCATCGGTCCGCCTTATATACCTGTCCGCTCGCTAAGCTCGAAGCGTGGACGTCATTCTACATATTTCGCGAATTATCTAGAACATACTAGACTCTTTGCTATTTGACAATTCGCATGTCATACTCTATGGTGGCCTGACGTCACATATTAGCCGCCATATCTAATGTCATTTTAATTACGTCAATTCGTAACAATATTATGTTTTAATGTACTGTTATTTGTATATTGTAATCTTATTTCCATATCTATTCTTTCGAGCCTGCCCTGAATTTAGTATTAATATACTGAACTCCAAGTTCGAAGTCACTATGAAAATGAAAATGAAAAGTGTTTATTCAGTTTAGGTCCTTAAAGAACACTTATGAATGTCAAATGAAGCTACCACTGGTTTGGGAGGTAGTTTTCCACTGAGAAGAAACCAGCAAGAAACTCAGTACTACTTTTCAAAAAAATTGTGTTGAATACAGATTCATTTGTAATCAATATAATTATATAAAGCAAATTATATTAAAAATTTTTTCATATTAAATATTTGTAAAAATATAATAATCTTCAAAAGTACTATTAAGCAGTTAAGTATTATATAAATTTAAATAGATGACAACAAAAAAAAAACAAAAGTAGTGCAGGCGTGGAAATCAACATGTCCATGAGTTTTTATCATTTATATAATCTTCAACACTATAGTAAGCTTTTTTTATTAAAATAGACTTTACATGAGACTTAAACTTATGCAGGGGTAAATCAATTACATTTTGTGGTAGCTTATTAAATATTTTAATGCTTAATCCCACAAATGAGTTCCCAACCTTATGCAATCTAAGATTTGGAACGGCAAGTTTGTGTTTGTTCCTAGTGTTCAAACTATGATTATCTGACTTTTTTGAAAATACATGTAAATTTTTGTGTACATAGATGACGCAGTCTAAAAATGTACTGAGACGGTAATGTTAAAATATTTATTTGTTTAAATAATTCCCTTAGTGAGTCACGTGATTTAAGGCCGTATATGGCACGGATGGATCTTTTCTGCAATACAAAAATTGTTTGTAGATCAGCAGCAGACCCCCACAAAAGTAGACCATAAGACATCACGCTGTGAAAATAGCTAAAATACACAAGTCTTGCAGTCTTAATATCAGTGAGACTTCTTATCTTCCTTACAGCATATGCAGCGGAACTAAGCCTTCCTGCCAAAGCCGCAATATGGACCCCACTGCAATTTTGCATCTAATTTTATACCCAGAAAAACGGTTGAATTTATTACTTCCATGGGTCCTTATATAGTATCTACCTGCCTTACATTAGGCATTGTTTGTTAGAGTTAAGAAGTGTGTGTTGTGTTTTCTTAGAGTTAAGAAGTAAATTATTGGACGTAAACCAATGTAATACCTGAGAAAGTGTAGTATTTACATCGTCAAAAGTTTCTTTTTGTCTATCCACGTTAAATATAAGAGATGTATCATCCGCAAATAATACAGTTTCACATAGGTTTTGAGTATAATAAGGTAGATAATTTATATAAATTAAGTGCCTATAACCTCCGATAGATCGCAGAATATTCCTATAGTATCTTGTTATTTTCCCACGCCTCAAAAATATGTTTCATTAGTGCCACTCCTGCATCAGTAGTGGATCTGCCTTTAGTAAATCCAAATTGATTGCTATGTAATAATTTGTTTTCGTTGAAATGAGACAATAATTGATTAAATTGTTGCAAACACTTTTACAGGTTATTTAACACTTAAGTACTTGAATTAATAGTTTCTACATTAATTATACTAGTTAAACATTTATTTTAAATTAAATTACGGAGCTAATAAATTTGACTATGACTATAGGCAATGGAGCAAGCTATGCACGGGTTTTTAAGGATATAATCAGAAAGGATGTAAGAATCTGTAAGAAGGCTAATTTATCGACATAGCTAGCCGAACCAGCAAGTTGAAGTGGCAGTGAGCTGTTCACGTATATTGCAGACCCATGATTGTTGGATCAGGCCAGAAGATGGTATACGTTCTTCACGTGACTCCGTTTCCACCAGGTGCTTATATAGAGTCCACCCCTTAATGCAGCATTGCCAGCCTATAAATACCTTAATTATTTGCATTGCAAGCCTAAATTTAAATTAAATTTTGAATCTACTAGAACAGGCATTGCATATAAGTAGGTAGTAATCGTATATGAACATAACAGTAGTACGCATTACGCAATTAACTTTTGCACTTCTCGGAAAATTTAAGTGAAATGTTCGGTGCAATGACGAAATGCATTTAATATTTTACTATAAATGGATTAATATGTGACGTTACTAATGGATTATATTTGATTCAATTTCGCCTTGAAGTATGATTAGCGTTTTGATAACATTCCTTGAAACGTTGCATTCTGAATGTGTAAATGGAAAATAACAAAGACCGCAAATTTATTAAACTCTTTCTTTTTTTTTAATTGTAATTTGATAAACTTTCGTAGAATAATACATAAGAGATAAATTACATTATTTTACTCTTACAATTTCGTAAATTTACTAATGAAATCAAAAAGTCTGATGGTATATTTTTATATATTTATAAATTTACGAATATGCATTCGTAAGATTCTAAAAGTTTTGACTAATCACACAAGAGCTTTTAATTCTAATTTATAATATAAGTTTCGATTATAGTACTTACACAATATTTGTTTTTATATGTCTGTTTATATTAATGATTGAAAAACATAATCATTCGAATAAAATTTAATTATAATAATTATAATGTTGACAAACCTATTCTGGAAATGGCTTGTCCTTGCAATGGCCGGAATAGTGACATAAATTTGATTTTTCTATGTGAATATAATATTTAATTATTCATTTGCCAGAGTGTGGTAACAATACGATCTTATATTATTAAAATTTAATTGATTGAAGAAAATGAAATGAATAATTATACTTACTCGTATTAATCAGTTACTTTGCAATCAAGTATTTATTAACTCTCAAACGTACCTAATTATAATATAGTTGTTATTCTTATAATAATGATTCGGTAATGTTTTACTTTATATTCGCATCATCAGCTCATTAAACGTCCCCACCGAGGGGAACGAGCCTACCCGTATAGGGTGATTAGGCCTTAGTCGTCCACGCGGGCCAATGCGGATTGGACGACTTCACACACAACCTTCGAATCTCTTCGCAGGCGTGCATGAAGGTTCCTCACGATGTTTTCCTTCACCGTAAGAGCGTCGGATAACGTACATATATTTTCGAAAATACATTGGTACGTGTCGGGATTTGAACCTCAGCCCTCCTAGTAGGAAGGCGACAGTCCACACCACTGAGCCACCGACGCTCTTACTTTACGACTTTATATTCATTTCATTAAAATTTATTAAAGAGATAATGAAAAAACATAGTTTTTCGATTGAAATTAATGAGTTTATGTATTTATTTTTGTACTGTTGTGTGTCAGAATGTTACAATTTTGTGTATTTTTAAATATTTTAGCACTTATTAATTGCAAACCACATTCACACATATTAAAATAAAAAATCCGTACGTAACTACAATACATTTTGATGAAGATCATAATATAATATCATTTAGTAAATTAATAGCGATAAGCCGATAGCAACATCGGCAACGGCGGATGAGCCGTAATGATGTAAATTCACGTTAAAATATTGCACATTATTTGCCTGCGGCCGGATAGCTACGAGTACAAGTAAGTAACTTTATTTGGCTGTAGGTAGCGTGTTATGAAGGCAAAAATCCATTAAACGCCACGTCAAATAATTTCCCATGTGACGCGCGCTCGCGGCCCGTAAAAGAGGCACTATTGCCCTCGCCCAGCGGATAATATTACTTTACGACCCGTGGGGCGGGGCTCGAATGTAAGTAAATTGGTGAATAAAGACAACGAGCCAGCAAACAGTTAGCGTATGTCAATATGATTACATTCTAAGCAAAGTCGTTGAAGTAATGGCTGGCGATAAGGTCCCAGAATAACTAATAGATAATGTATTGCCCATAATACTGCGCTCGCCCGAGCGAATAGATAACAATTGTTTCAGTTTTTCTGTAAACGTTTAATAAATACGTTTTTTTGGAGCTAGTTGATTTAATTTCTTTTTAGTCACTAATCACTCATTTATGTTCGACAGTGAAAACAGTCTAAATAAGAGAAAAGTCTTTTTAATTGATAATTAATTGTACGCATTTTTAATCTTTACGAGATTTACCTAATATATGCAATATGTGTAATACGCATATGATGGAATATGCGAGTTAGTATCATGTGTTTTGATTTCGCTTCGCTTTGATATTTACTCGTAAATCGTATTCCTTCACATAGGTCTACTCTCTTTTGTCATCAAAAAATAAAACATTCATTCTCTTGATTTTCGTTTTTTTAAACCATTCTAATATTTTTAAATTAGATTTTTTAATTCACCATCTTAGAACAGGGAAATTATTCCCTAATGTGATTACATTAATCAAGATGTAAAATCAATTGCTAAAATATCGAAAGTCAAGTGATTAAATATACCTATTTTTTTTTCAAATTCAATTTATAATGAATTTGAACATATATATTATACAAAGTAACCTGCTTGATCTATGTAAGACTATAATGATAAGTAGTCATTTTTCTACATTTTCGTGCAATAACTTTTTTTAGCTGTACACAATTAAATCATTATAACCGACATAATACATTACACTGTAGGCACAGGTCTCCGCCTATATAATTAACAGATTATATTTGTCCTTTTAATATATATTTTTTTTATATTTCTTGAGACTTTCAATGTTATTAGAAAATGAGGTCGTAAAAGTACATCAGAATTAAACAAAGCTGCGACGGTTGTTCTTTGTTGGCAGTTAAGTCTTTTAGATTTTAATTACTCTGTTTTACATAGGTATTTATAAAGAGCAAATTTCAAGCATTTTATGAGATCAAATCGGACATTTTTAAAAGGAAAAACACAATGTTTAACGTTAAACTCGCAACGCAATAGTGATGGCATTTCAATCTTTAGGAAAAATCTAGTGAATTTATTTTCATCTCCTTGGCTTACCGAGGTGAAGATAAAAGCTCAAAGTTAATATAATGAAGTAATATTTCTCACCTTTATTCGTGAAATTGTAAAAAAAATGTTAATTTTATTTTTGTGTTTTCCAAAAAATAACTTGTCACAAAATATCGAAATCATATTTTAGACCTTCTATTTTGTTATCTATTAATTCGTTTTTTAAATATTGTTATGAGCTGGGGTTCAGGATAAATGATTTAAACACGAAAATAACACGGATACACACTTTATTAATTAACACTATTAATTGCACACAACACTAATACACTTACACACTCACTAAATTATTCAATTAACTCACGCACAATAATCAATTAACACTACACACTGTACACAACACTTAATGAGTCCGTATAATTTCCACACACACGTTATATTCACTTGTTAACTCTTCACACTGTTATATCACACTCGATGATCCCTTAGATATCGCTGTATCACTCGCTTCTTCCTTGCAGTCCAGTACTTCACTCTTCGTTCGCTCTTGAGTAGAACACAAGACTCCGCGCACCCATCGGTCGCCTTATATACCTGTCCGCCGCTAAGCTCGAAGCGTCGACGTCATTCTACAAAGTTGCGAATTATCTAGAACATACTAGACTCTTTGCTATTTGACAATTCGCATGTCATACTCTATGGTGGACTGATTAATGTCGTTTTAATTACGTCAATTCGTAACAATATGAACTAAACAATAACTTAACATTTAATCCATATAACACATAAACATTTACTGTTATACTTCTGGTAAAAATTCCAGTCTCGGCTACATTAAGAGTGATTTAGCTAGCTTACCTATAAAAATAATGAAACTTAGTACCATATGTTAGCATTCATTGTCATTGCCTAGTTATTAAATGTTTTCATCACCTACGTATAGTGGCGCCACCTATGGAATTGTCAAATAGTGTCTACATATAAAATATTGGCGCGAAATGGTGACAGATCAGAGGGACATAAGGCGGGGATGCATTGTTGACCACCAGAGGAATACCTCAATTAAAGAATTGTAAACGTAATTAGAATAAAAAAAAGTATTGGTACGAATTGTGTTTCACTTGTGAACCTGAGTTAATACATAATCGACTTGAACGGTTCTTATATGAACTGTTAAAAATCATTTTTAAGTTAAGTTTGGTAGGGTTTAGGTGATTCCAAATATATTTTTTTGTACCTTAACAACCTGCGACAGACCACTGCAGTTAGACCTACTCCACGATTATTAGACGTTTTGCCATAAACTCGGATGTTGGAAAATGCTGTACTGCATAATGATTTTGGTTTATCGAGAGAACCTTGCTTTTTTTTCAAAATGTTTAATCTTAAACCGCCTCTGACTGCTGTATACGAATCTGCCGCCGTATTAAATTCAATTTTATTAAAATTATTATAAAGAGATTCGATGTGTTTTTATTTCTCACCCTAGGCTCGCTGTCTATATCTGTTTAGTTACTTCCCGCTTGGCGGGTATACGGACATAAAGCCACGGCTTTTGGCCAAAGAACAACTCTTGAAGTATTAAATCCCAATGGCGTTTGTTCTATACCCATCCTAATGGAAAAGGTGAATTCTCTCTCCTGACCGAAATAAAAGAAGTTTTTTTTCTTTTTTTTAAATTGACTACTGTTGTTGGCCGCAGATTGCCTTTACAGCTTCACCAGGCAATTGGCGAGCATAAAAGAAGTCATGAGCAACAGGTGAAAATATGCCAACAAAGTTGCCGAGCAGATATATATACATTACGGTAAATCTGCAACGTTGCAAAATGGAAACTTCATTTCACGTTCACAATTGCATTTCTCGGGCTTAAATTGAAAAAAATATTTTTCCTTGGTCTTTAATGTACAAAAATCTTAAGACTGTTTTATGAATACTGACAGTTACCTATCGTTATTAAATCAGCTATTTTTAAAAATACTCATTTTTTATTTATCGCACATATACGTTTCAGAGTGTAACATTTTCACAAACTCATGAAATGCTCATGTGTGATGATTTATTTTCAGGTTCAGGGGTACGCAGTCTTGAGCTTCTAGAGCTCAGAGTCCCAGCGCATGTGCCTTTAGGCACCCGCGCTCAGCTGTCCTGCAGGTGGGCGCTCGGGCCTACAGATGTGCTCTACTCCGTCAAGTGGTACAAAGATGGAAGGGAATTCTTCAGGCACGTGCCAAGAGAAGCGCAACCAAGAAGACAGTTTCCACTGCCTGGTGTTGAAGTCGACCTAAAGGTAAAACAAAAGCTATTAAGCACATAAATGTGTATGTATATGTATGTATGCAGTATATGTGTGCACACTGTCTTCCTCTCACACTTAATTCCTTTTTTTAAGCCTGTTGGAAGAAATTTCATAATGAAATAAGCAGTGCCTTTGTAAATTTTTTTCCATGTACCTGTTTTTTATTGTATAACTGTGTGCATAAATGATTAAATAAATAAATAAATATGTTCATAACAATATCACTCAAATATAAATTCGCACTCAGTTTTACATAATTATTTCATATGAAATATATGAATCAATTGCAGAATTGTGTACATACAAGGTGTTATGCGCTACGACAGATTTTGAACAAAAATATATTTAAAAATAATGTTCTCACTTGAGACTACTCACAGTAAAACTAACTACCTACGTGAAATAAGCCAGTATACGCTAAGCTTACTTAAGTCGCTTCAGGAAAATTATTGATAATAATAGAATTCTAGGAAGTTGAGAGCGATATCAAAATTTGATTATTTGATTTTGATTCAGAACAAACGTTGCCTAACTTCAGGTTATTTAAATAATTATATTAAGTTACTAACTGTGCCCCGCGGTATAAGATATTCTCAAGGGTGTCAGCTAACTACATGCTGCAGTATACTACTGCAGTGTATGCTGAGGTCTGTACCAGATTGTACACTGGGTTCTGTTTTGATGTTAATTTTTGTTTGTTTTTCATTGTTTTACATCAAGTATTTGTGTTATTTGTAGCCAATTTATTTACTTTCTTAGTCTTAAAAGCTAACTTTAACATATAAATTGTGTCAAATGTGTTTAATTTGAAATTACGTTACTATATAATTATAATTTAATAGTAAAAGTTATTTCATATTATAAGTTAATAGTAAAAGTTATTTCATTCTTTGTAGCTTTTAAATAAAATTTGTTTTTATTAAATTTTGTCTGTCTATCTGATCGTTTGTTTGTTCCGGGTAATCTCTGGAATGAATAAACAGATTTGGACGGAATTTTTTTTAGCAGGCAGCTGATTTAATAGGGAAAAAATTTTTTTTGGAAATAAACCAATGACTTGACTGCGCGCTTTAACGTGACTTAACGAAGCGATTTTAGGTTATTTGTTACTGAGGGACAATATCTTATACCGCGGGGAAGGGCTACTTATATTATTATATTTATATCAATTATTTAAAATTGGCATTAAAAATGAGTCAAAACCCACACGTCGACACTCAATTAACACGGTTACTTAATTTAAGTGATATGTGTCCAAGGCCTTTAAAGTGTCCTATGGGACGCATGGGCGTGTAAAATGAATTACTATATCCATATTAATCCAAATCTATAATGAAGGATAAGCTAAAGTACATTAAAGAAGTATTTAAAAATATTTCTTTTTATTACTTCTTCAAAGAAAAGGAGTGTTATTTGGACCTATGAAATGGTTTTAGTGATAAGTATCACTTCATCCATTGGGTTTCAAAGTTCTGGAAATAGGTACAAAAGTGGCAAAAATAAAGAAAAACGCATCTTGTAGCTTCTTTGGTGTTGCAAACCATGGGCGGCAGTATTCACTTTCCATCAAGTGATCTGTCTGCTCGTTTGCCCCCTATCGTTTAAAAAAAGGTAAATATCCAGTAACATTTACACATCGCCATCTAGCCCCAAACAAAGCATAAGCCTGTAATATGTATACTAAACAACGAATAAACATACATACATTATTTTATTGTAAAAACATACATATTATACACAAAACTCCCAGACCATTAAAATAGACATGTTCATGCACACATATGCTTGTTATGTCCGGGGGATCGAACCTGGAACCCTTGGTGTAAGAGCCGACATCTCAACCACTTACACCAAATGCGTCGTAAAAAGATCCTATTTATTTTTATTCTTGGACGAAATCGCGGGATGCAAATTATTCGCACATAAAATACTACATTTCTAAGAATTCCAGTAGGCATAGAAAATTATTCATTGTATATCATTATAAGGGGTTAACGCTGCATTGTTGGTAACAACAATAACAACGGTCTATATTTCTTCAATTTTAACCGTTCTTAATCGAATAATTAAATTTATGATTTAATTAAATAGACGGAACCAATGTGATTCTCCCAATTGGCGGATTCCCATTCGCGTTCCATTTTACTATCCTAGCATCAATTTGGATTTAATTAATTTGCAAGCGATGGTACTAGGATAAAACGTCACGGTTTGTTTACAATTTCCATCCGTACTTATTCATTGGAATGATTCTCATTTGAACTTTTTCCGTTTATCAATTACGGTTTGTATTCTACTAACTCAACGTTATAACAAAGGGGGCACAATAATTTTTAATTGTTTATTCACTGTAACAGATAACGCAACCTTTTTGGGAACATAGTTCAGAACTCGTGCAATTCGAACGAAATACGCACCTAAGCAGATAATACAGATGAACTTTCAAGGTAGATACGTATAATTGGATTAATCCGGCTGTGAGTCGAGTTTGCTTAGGTCCTCGGACTGGAAACAATAAAAACTAGACCGGATATTGCTGTGTGAAGAGGTGCAGGTGTAAACAGAGCTCCGCTTTTGTACAAGTGGCTTATACTTTCTTTGTTTGCCACTTCAAATTCTTGTTTTACTTATTTTGCTTTACAGTTTTGATCTAGCGTAACAATTTAATAGAACTGAAACTGTTCAGTGATATGAGGTTTTAGTTACTTCAATAATACAATATGATAGGTAGTTACGTGGGAAGGGTCATTGAGTCGTTGGCCTGGCTCCTACCGTGTGATGATAGTCGTTGTTTTTTAACTGTTTTCTGCTGTTGACCCCAGATCTAGGGGCAATTTAATCAATTAATCTGCTTCTGCTCGATATCGCGACATGATAACACGGTTCTTTTTGCCGAAATTGGATGATATTGATGTGGCTAATATGTGGTTTCAACAAGACGGTGCCACATGCCATACAGCCCGTGAAACACTTCAATTATTGCATGAGACACTTCCAGGTCGTGTACTCTCTCGTTTCGGTGATCAGAATTGGCCCCCTAGATCGTGTGATTTAACACCATTAGATTTCTTTTTATGGGGATATCTAAAATCACAGGTCTACGTCAACAAGCCCACAACTACGCGTGCATTAAAGGAGGAGATTCAACGTTGCATCAACGAAATTCAGCCACATTTATGCAGAACGGTCATGGAAAATTTCGACAAACGAGTGCGTATGTGTATGCAAAGCCGCGGAGGCCATTTGCCCGATGTGTTATTCCATAAATAACCCTATCCTATGTACTTTATGAATCAATAAAAAATTACAATCAAATGACTAAAAACTGTGTTTTCTATTTAATTCAAATCTTGCGTTAATTTTGGGACACCCTTTATATTCAACATGGTGGGCCGCTTCATCCGATGTCAAAAATCGGGGGCACGGTAGTGCCCCCGCCAAGTCGAACGCACTAGACCAATACAAACAGACATGTTCATGCACACAAATATTTGTAGGTAATGCCCGGGGATCGAACCCGGAAACCTTGATGTAGTAGCCGACGTCTCAACCATTAAACCCAATGGGTCGTCCAATATTCCTTTCAAGTTTCTACAAAAAGAAGTGAAATCCCTCCAAAAACATTCTGTAAAAAATCTAGCCATGTCTCGATGAATCTGCTGGATTATCTCTAAAAAGTAATGAAATCAAGACAAAGACGTGCCAAGTCTAAGGTTCTTTACTGCGATTACTTTATTATTATGGTTAATGTTGTGTGACTTGGCCGTTAAACATTCTTTATATGTTAGTGTCTTTATCAAGCCTACAATCGACGGGTTATTGAATCACCGTTTTCCAAGTGGCAAATTTGTATCGTCAATGGGTAGCGGTTCTAGCGACGAATACCGCAATGTTGTCATGGAGCACCTGGTTTTGTATTCTTGTATACTCTTCAACACCCAATTTCTCAACATTTACTTTATACTTACTAAACACAAATAAAATTTACATTAATAACGATTTTACCCCACTTTCATCATTCTGACTTCTTCCTGGTAGTTTAAATTAAAATCTGCTATTTAAGTTCTCTAGCAGTCGATATCCACGGCTACCTGCCAACTGATCCAAGTCTACAGTTCATCTGGTTCGGTGTCGATATCGGCCTGCAAGGAAGTTGCGGGAGAAATTATGGTAAAGATTAAAGTTCTACTTAAGAGAAGAATATAGCTTACTAAGAAGTAATATTCTTTTTCTGCATACACATCATACACTGCAAAACCAAGACCTCCCTTATGAAGCTCGGTTTTAAACTGGGTTCAGTCTCTAAACACTTTGCTGGTCCTTGCTTGCCTCGTTGTTACCATTTTTTGTTGGAATTCGAGTCGAATACCATTCGACTTGAATTCCAAAAGTTGTTTGCTAACATCCATTACTAAATTAGATGCTTACTAAGAATCCCGAGGACTGCGCACCGAACTATTTTGGTCCAAAAAGAGCACAACATAAAAAAAAGTGATCGTCGAATACGATTCCTTTAGGCAAGTCACTCGAAACGAAGATGGCGATTTGAGCGATTTATATTCCAAAGGAAAGATGAAGCAAATAAAATCTTAAGCGTACTGCAACAATATAATAAATAAATAGTAGTTGACGACATCCATCTGCTTCCCGCCACCTTAACCAGGTCATCCATCCATCAGGTTGAGGATAGGCCAACCAGGTTCGTGTCCCGCCCCAGCGGCCATCGTTCTACGCACTATCTAATATTGTACTTTGTAATTGTGTACTATGTAATATAAGTATCATCATCATCAGCTCATTAAACGTCCCCATCGCCCTCGATGCACGAACTTATCCGTATAGGGTGTTTAGGCCTCAGTCGTCCACGCGTGCCCAGTGCGGGTTGGACGACTTCTCGCATAACCTTTCAATATTTTCGCAGGCCACCATAAGAGGTTCGGATACCGTACATATAATTTCGAAAATTCGAAAACTCATTGGTACGTGGCGGGATTTGAACCTCAGCCCTCCCAGAAGTTCACCTGATAGTAAATATAATATCGCACTTCTAATCGGAAGGAAACAGTCCACACCATTGAGCCACTGACGCTCTGTGTATATTTTAATAAATAAACATTGACTACTAAGAACTTGAAGAGGTTCCAATATACCATCAAATTAGGCATTAAACATTATCAAGGATAAGTTCTGAATAATTGAGCTGAACTTATTGCTTTGGCATGGAACTAATTTTATTAATGTTGCGAACGATTAATACTTAATAATAGGAGTTATACACCTAAAGTACCGTCAGACAAGATAACATTTGATTTTTACCCCAATGTTTTATAGCAAATTTTAAAATTCACATGCTTTCAACAATAAAACCATACCTCGGAACTAATGTTGTCTTCAATATGCTAATAGTCTGAGAGTTAAACTCTAATATGGTATTGACTGCGCACAATACTGGCAGTGGTCTGCAAACAGGGATCTGAACGACTAGCTAAAGATTGTAGGCCAAACTCTTTGTTTGATGCGACCTTCTCTTAGATTAGCATGTACTAGATGTAGTCATAAGATGTTGCCGCTCTTATATCATTGTAATGCAATACACGTCATGTATCTTTGTCTATCACACGAATCCTAGTTACGAGTAGAAGAGACGGTTGATAGACGTTTCACAACTCTGACGTCGTGTCATTTAGTGGCCTCCAAAGAGGCCAAAACATTACGAGCTGTCGTGCAAATTTTTCACAAAGTGTCATAATTTTAATAAATATTTTGAAAAGAAATAAGTAAACGTAGAAAAATGTCGTGTTCTGCGGTAAATTGTTCTTCAAGAACCACCAAAGGAGGAGTAAAAGACCCGGAATTATCATTTCATAAGTAAATATTTGACGACATTTTCATTCATATTACGTAGTTGTAATGAGACTTATGGATAAAAAACATGTAGTAGTAGACTTTAAATAATGTTAGACATACATTAGCTTGTATTAATTGTAGAAATTACGTCTAAAACAATTAATATTATGCATGAAAATTTAAGGATGTTACATAGTGATGTACTCAACATAGAATTTAATTCCATCGATAGTATTTCTTTAACAGTTTCTTTTATACAATTATTGAATTTTTAGGTTCCCGAAATGTCCACAAATCAGAGAAGAATGGGTTAAAAGTGTAAGGCGTGAAAACTGGGAGCCTACGAAGAACTCCAGGCTTTGCTCAAAACATTTTGAGCAATCCTGTTTCATCGTAGGCTTATCAATAAAAAACTGAAATCCGATGCAGTACCAACCATTTTTGAAGGATATCCTGGATATTATCAACCTGTTAGTTATTTTTACTATTTAGACCCTTTTATGCGAGTCTTTTCTGTATAACTGGTTAGAGTCTTCTTAATATAATCAAATCTTTGAACCGGTGTGGTAGATTCAAAATACTTTTTAATTTCTTTTCAGGGTTCCGTAGTCAAACAGCAAAAAACAGAACCCTTATAGATTCGTCATGTCTGTATGTTTGTCCGAATATCACATCAACTTTTCTCAGAAAATTTAAAAACTATAAAAATATTGTTATAATTTTGCAAGAACATATTTGTGTTCTGTAATCCACATTATAATTTTAACAAAAAAACATGAAAAAAAAATGTTTTTAGGTCGCATATTTTAAACTGAAACTTTTTTCATGATACCCACTATTGTGGGTTATCAATGTAGGTATGTATGGGTCTTTAAAAATGATAATGAGGCTTTCAGTATATATTTTTTAAATAAAATAATTTTTAAGTTTGAGTTTGTGAGTGTTATTTAAAATTTGTTATTTTACCGTAAAAATATAATATAGTCTATTTAATACCTACCAATAATATTTTGTTTTATTTGTTCCAACATCATCTAATTTTTAACCCAGGAAGACCAAACTTCAAAATATTTGCGTATAAAATTTATTATGGTAACGCTTTATTTTTAATTTTTGTTGTAGATAAAATTAACAACGTTGCTGTATCTGACTCCATGTTATTTTTAACACAATTTATAATCATCTAATTCTGCAGGTGCGACGACGACGCCCGGCTTAATTCTAGCAATATGTTCGATACCAAGGTCACATCCCTAGTGACGCACACTAATACAAATCTGTAACTGCACACTAACAAAAATTAGACACCGCTTTTCAATATACAGTCTGTCTACCTCATAATATGTCTATGGACCTTCTCAAAACTCTAGGACAGCAGTCTAGAAAGTAAAGAGAAGAACTGACAAATAAATTGTGTTTACAACCACTTACAGTTTGTCATGTAGCGATTTCTTTGTTCTATCGTGTTGTAGCCCGAGGTTGGTTACAATAATGATAACACCTCATAGTTTTCTCGCGTAGGTACCCTAAATTATACTTGGAGAATTTTTTTTTAATGGATGTACGAGTATAGTTTATTTATTGCTTCAACATTGAATAATTTGATTCAAGTATCCGTTGCTTTAGGCTTAATTGTTGTTTCATATCATTTGTAACCTATATTTGTAAAAGCATACATCGTAATTGTAAAGATTTTATTTGGTGGCCTTACCTTGCGTAAGTACATCTCATACGTAAGTATCCAATCAAGCATACTAATAGAAATCCTTAACACTTTGCTGTATATTAGTATCTACTGTAAGTTAAATTTAGAATATGAGAACCCGTATCAAATAATTGAGTTTTTTAATTACTGTTGTTTTCCAAAGAACGGCTTAAACCTCAGTTTGAAAAATCACCGTCATTAATAACAAAAGATATTTTTTCGTAACCCTTTCGCTTCGAGGTTGTTTCCTCACGATTTTGCCTTTGTGAACTTTCTTTTTTTTGATCAATGTTACTTACACATGGATATTTTACCTTTATATACCTTTACAACTTGGTGGCCTTTTGGTAGAGCTTTACTTCAACGGTTTTTTTTGGTTCAATTCTCAATTAAGGCAATTCATTAGCTGTTTAGTGCTTATTGAGTTGAGGTACATTCATGATACGCTAGCTAACAATAGTTATAATAAGCGCTCATTGTGATGCGGGATTCCAATGAATTTACATATTCGCACATTCATAGTCACTATGTCAAATAACAATAAAGTAGTTTTAGTAAGAGTTCCTTTATAGCCAAGCTAAATATCAAAGTCTTTTAATAAATATTTACTCTTTTTATTTCAATAAAAAAGGGCTTCTTTTTGAGTTTCTAGCCGGAGTATTCTTAATAGAATTAATTTCGGAACCAGCGATGTGACAGAAAGAAACTTAACTTTCTGTGATTAAAAAATATCATGCGAATACTTTATTCAATTAAGGAATTTTTGAGTTTGTTTAACCCACGAATACCTTGTGAAAGCAGTATTAGGATCATGGTGATCTTAATTACTGGTTTCGCGCCCGCTTTCAGGAGCTCAACCGTGATTCCGTAATCATCCGAGCGCCTGTTGTTCTTAAGCTGTATAAAAGCCACACTAATCTCACGAATGTGTGATTATCTCGGTGAAGTGTGGATACAGTTCAGCACGTCTTGTTTTGCAGAATTCATTGGGTTTTTCACAAAAGCCATTATGAGTTTTCGTTTTAGTTGAAGAAGAAGATTAAGATGACGTTTACGGTGTACAAATTACTTAAATGGTTTTTTTAACGAACACCGCATATTAGTGTTAATTTTGGCTATTTTTTTAAGTTATACTACATTTGTCAACAATAATACTTTTTTATAAAAAAAATCTTCACTTTGCTTATTTTAAGCGTCTCTATTCTATCTTTTTAACATATTCGCGGTGTTAAAAGACTTCTCAATGATATAAGTCGTAAGGGGAGGCTCTTGGCCAATAGTAATCTAACTGTATAATGTATATATGATTGAAGTCACCATTATTGTCAAGACCTTAAAGAACGTCAACGCCAAAATGTATTAATGTTACTAGAATATTATGTAGCCTGATATTGAATGAAATAACATATTATAAAAGTTCTGTTTGTGTTATAGAAATACGATTTGTGTGCCTTAGTTTTTCGTCTCTTGAGTCTGTATATGAACAGATAGAGCTTTTAAATACCCTTTTTCTAATAAAAATGCTTTTGGCAGACAAACAATTCGTAGGTTTATTTAAAATATACTAAACACTTTGCTGGATTACCTAAATAATCAATCTATGTTTAAGAAACCATTAGCTTTCCAAAATTATATGTACAATTATTTTCCTGATTTTTGAAGCAGTGATTTTAAATGTGTTTTGTCAATTGGGTTAAATACATCGTTTACATTCAGATTGACTATGTACAAGATTTATAAGAGCTAAAATTTAGCAATGACCTTTAAAATAACCTTTTACTATAAGGAGTAACTCTAAGCAAGCGTGTTCCTAAGCGAAAATGAAATCCTGAACTCTATAAAAGTTTTGTGCGCGCAAAAAGTTCGCACTCCAATTGTTTTCTGTTTTGCAGAACTCCAGTCACAACGGTGCAAATGTGACGTTATTGCCGGCTGTACTGGAGACAGGAGGACGGTACAGATGCGAAGTCTCAGGCGAAAGACCACTCTTCCCCTGTATCCGATCATTCTGACATGATCATTGTAGGTAAGTCAATCAATTAAGGTCATATTTTTAAAGCCGTACCCAGGGCACCTTTCAGCACATTATGGCTGGGTGTGTGTGTAATTAAGTTATACACTACACTGTAGGACACAGGACTCCGACACAGGATGGCTATACATTGCAATTAAAGTATAGTACGTAAGCGCTAAGAGTGTCGGGCTCATTTGTGTGGACTGTTGCCTTTCGATCTGAAGGCGCAGGTTTAAATCCCGCCACGTATCAATTTCTCATATAATTTTAAAATTATATGTACTTTGTCATCTGACAAAGTACATATAATTATATATTATCGTTCACCGTAAGAATCTTCTTACGGTGAAGGAAAATAACGTGAGCAAACCTGCGCACACCTGCGCAGTTTGTGCGTGAAGTCAGCCAACCTGCACTGGGCTCACGTAGACGACTAAGGGTTATACATACATCCTTTATGTGCAGACTCGTGCTCCTCGGTGAGAATATTTCATAAACTGCTGATGATGATGACGTAAGCGTAGCGATTCCTAATACTTAAGTGTCTAAAAAGAAATTAATTCAATAGGTAGTCTTCTGGCACTTCCTTCAATAGAACAAAAACAAAGAAGTTCAGTTACAGTTTAAGGCAAAATATTTATTTGGTATTTGTCTGAATGCGTAAGCCAATGAGGAATGGCGCGATAGAGTATCGTTCACTGTTGGCAGGATGTACCACATCCAGGTGCCTTTGCCTACTAACTATAACAGAAAAGTCATCCCACCGAGAAGTATCTCGGTACTTACCTTTGTTATAAATATGGATCCTGAGTTCAGACGTTAACATTATATCCGGGTTAAGATGTTGGGAAGAAATTAGAATTATGTAGCGTGTCGTAGGCTAGAATGCTGTAGCATTTGAGACCCAAGGCAACCCTATATACCTATGGTACATCGCAAAATGAATAAAAATTGCGAACGCAACAAATACCAACGCTGCGACATTTTGAATTCGAAGCAGGTTTCAGTATTAAAACTTATACTGATTAGAAAAGGCATCCAAACTTTCTCACAATACTTTTAGTAGTTAATGATAATCATTACGAGATTAAGATATTTAAGCTTATATTATAAATATTACTAGCACTAGCTTACGGATTAAGGATTAAACTTAACTTCATGGTAGATAAAATAGCATATATAAACAAACGAGAAAGCGTAGTTAGGATATTCGTATATTAAAGATTATCTATTTGACATAAAGCGAAAGATATTCTTAATTTTATCAAGGAATATGAACACACAACGCTCTTTTGAAAACTGAGGAACTTCCAATAATCAGGCTCCACACAATGGTTAATAATTTATTTTATTAAACACAACACAATAGATCATACACTTACACATATAACAAAAAATACTTTAACATATTAGTTTCAAACAATTTAGAAAGAACAAGAAATGATACCTTCATCATCATCAGCTCATTAAACGTCCCTACCGAGGCCGAGTCCACGCGGGCCCAGTGCGGTTTGGCCTACTTCACGCACAACGCACAACCTTTGAATCTCTTCGCAGGCGTGCGCAGGTTTCCTCACGATGTTTTCCTTTACCTCAAGAGCGTCGGATAATTTCAAAAATTGGAAAAGACATTGATATGTGGTGAGATTTGAACCCCAAAAGGCAAAAAACAAAAAAGGGCAAAAAGCAGTTCACACGAATGAGCCAACGACGCTCTTAATTTAGCATGACTGTTCTGGGCGAAAGAGTAAAGCGGGTAGTGTAATTTTGATTTGGGATACAGTTAAGGACTTTGTTCTGAATTTTGTCATGTCCATCAAGTAAAATAATTTAAATAAAAAATGTTTAATGCAATTGTTCATAAATTTTAATCGTCATCAACTAAAATGTAGGATTACCCTGAGAGCTAATCTTAAGTCCGTAAACGGTAAATATGCTTTAAAATGTACATTATTCATATTTATTTAACAATGGTCATTATAGTTGCAGTTTATCTAACTGAGCTAAGCAGTTGTTTATTTGCATACCAACTTGTACCAGTATAAGCATAAGAAATATAAGGGAACACGATTAGGTTAATTGATTTACGAAATGTTTGAGAAATTATTGAAGATAGGATTGATGTAAATTTTTCCTAGTTAAGGGTCATGACTTGGTAAACGTTTAAATTGATGAAACAAATGCATAAAGATTAGAACTAAACACCTGAGGTAACTATATGAAATATTAAAAATAAAATTATTACTGCTTCCACCTTGTTATTCTCTCCGACATCGTATTTCTGTATGTCATCAGCATCAGCGCACAATGTCTCCATGCAGGGACAGGGCTTCTCACATAGCATCGCTATGTGGAGATTGAGTAATAGCCCGCGACGCAGTGCTAATGCGTATTCTAACAATATCGTCGTTATTCGCAGCAATGCCAGAGCATGGGCCTACTATCACGGGATCCCGGCTTAGGTACCAGATCGGGGATAGAGTGCATGTAAACTGCACATCTGGCCGTTCGCGTCCTGCCACGCGTCTTGCCTGGTACATCAACAACGAGCCTGCGCCTGCTGTAGCGCTCGTTGCACCCACACATGTCGTCGACGACGACGGGCTTGAAGTCACCAGTTTGACGCTCGACTTTAAAGTCAAGCCCAAGCACTTTAGGAAAGGAGACCTTAAGCTTAAAGTAAGTATTATAAAATCATACTTCATGAAGTCTCTCCCGACTAAAGGGTAGCTTATTGTTTCTTAGAAATCAGTGTGTAGAATTATGTACAAGATTAACTCATTTAAATTTTAGACAAAGATACAAATTCATATCATAACTTAATATATGGCTACCACTATTGGTATTATGAATACCTAATAATATAAACCATAATTGGCAGTCAGTTTGTATTTTTTCTATAAACAGACATGCCAGTACACAATATTCATGGAAAATAATAAAAATAAACCTTAGGTAAGATATTTCTGAGGTTACACAGCAGGTTATCACTATGTTATTAAAATGCAAGGGATATGGGAACGAATACGGAAACCATTTTAGCTTAGCTTATAAATGCAAAAAATATTCATGTTTTTAAATCCAAAAATAAAGCGTAGAGACATATTTGTAGACGCACAAGTGGCTCCTTCGCAGAATGTCCCTTTCGCGAAATGTCATCTAGTCGTAAAAGTCCCTTTCGCAGATGCTCCTTTCACAAAACGTCCCTTCCGCATAACGCCCCTTTTGCAGAATGTCCCCTTCGTCTTCAGTAACATCAAGACAACACGAGTAAAAGCTTAATCTAATAAAATGACATTTAATAAAACCGAAAATATCCTATTACTCACGCAAAAGCTTTACTTTTTTGCACTAATGGGTTTTAAAAAAAGAGTATAAATGTGTACAATGTGCTCAAATACAAACACCTATTAACTATGACTTTAATTAAATACACAAGTATTTGCCTAACAGCAGTGCTCCTAAAATGAAATGGCTGTAATAAACGTAAACAATCATGGTCATATTAATAAATGGGTTTATTGGTCTTATAACAACATATTTAAGTAATGTAATCTTACACACGCACGTACACATAAAGCTGTCTTACCAATGCAGTATATTTACAAAAAGCTATCATACGCCACTATGAAATATAATTTTATTTTTTGAAATTCAAAGTTATTTTTATTTAGTGATCAAGAGATCAACCTTAAACACAAATCTAGATGTTGCGTCTCATTCGATCTAAGCGAGAAACACGTAGCAAACGACTGACCAGGAGAAGATATCATAACTCCAAGGGAATCTCAACATTCACTAGACTTATAGGGCTCATGACCCTAAAAATGCGATATATATTTCATCATCATCAACTCATTATATTATACCTATATCGCCCCGAAGGGCACGAGCTTACCTCATAATATGTACGGATAAACGTTCATTTTACTATGATTCAGAATATTCGAAAATATATTATTACGTGGCGGGATTTGAACCTCCACCCTCCAGATTGAAAGGCAACAGTCCACATCAATGGGCCACCGAGGCTCCTATATGGCTTTAATACGACATGAATTACGTTCCAAATTTGAAATTATTATTCCAAGATATTGCATGTTTCAATAGTATCTATTTTGATTTTTCAAGTTGCTTGTGTTTCATTCTAGCGGTTAATCTATTACCTTCATAATAATTATTTACTACACAACGACAAATTTAGGATTATAGTTTAGCTTACAATACTGACGACCCATTTGGTGTAATGGTTGATACGTCGGCTGCTACACCTAGGGTTCCCCGGGTTTGATCCCCGGTCAGTACAAACATTTGTGTGCATGAACATTTCTGTTTGTATTGATCTGGGTATTTCTATCTATAATATGTATGTATTTACAAAAAAGAGTATATAAGTAAATTTATTTATCCGTCGTTTAGTACCCATACTACGGGCTTCACGCTTAACTTGTGGCTAGATAGCGCTGTGTGAATTTCAGTGGATATTTATTTATTTATTTAACGTTTCTTAAATAAAAGCTCTCTTTGCAGTGTCTCGCGACCCGCAACGGTATACTGGCGTAGCAACGAGGAAAGTGTGCAGGGTGAGCGGCCCAAAGGGTACGCACGCTCGCGCGAACTCACGGAGGGCGCCTCTCGCGCCGATCGAGTACACGCCTCTGGCAAATCGCGGGCACTCCTCCCAGCTGCTCACCTACCTCCCGTTCATACCTTACTTCTATGCCTGCTCTTTACCTACATACAAATACTTCGCATGAACTCTCACTAGTTTCATAAATAAAGCCGGAGACACATTTAAGAATGGCTACCACGGTCAATTAGCGTAGCTATAGATCCTGGCGGTCATGTTCCGGTCTAAAATTGAGTTCGATTTATTATGAAAAATTTGGTCTTGAAAAGTTTAGTCGTCAAAGTGAATTGCTGAATGGACATTCCAGCTCACTTTTTCGTTATATTGTTCGGTTATTATTAAAGTTTTAATAATTTATTGTTAGTATATTATAAAATATAATATGTTAAATGTATATATATTGGAAAAATTTACTTTTTTGTACTGTATCTTATAATATAATTTTAATTTTAACGTGTATTTAGGTAGCGTCATCGACTAAAATCCATGATGACACATATTGTAAAGTGTCACATATAAAATATTGGCCGCGTCAAGTTGAGATGGCAATTTTCTAGTGATATGACATCACTAAATAGGTAGTAGGTATGTACTATGTATGGTATTTTTTTCTGTAATAGAATAAGAGTTACTTTAATTAAATTAGATTCATGATAATAAGAATGAAAAATAAACAAGGTTTATTCATTCCAGGCTATTGAACACACTAAAACAACACAGACACTAAAATTTGCGTTGGTTAGTTATTTTCCAAACAAGGAACATTGATCTATTTTTATGTAGAGAATGAATAAGCTAGTAATAAAATATAACACGTGACGAGGAAGCTCCCGAAGACATTTTAAACAACAACGGACACAACGTGAGCGAGATGGAAATCGATAAAGGCGGTCGATGTTGGCTCGTACACACTAATAAGGAGTGCGAGGGCGACGCGCGGTCTGCGGGGTGTCTCTTCCTTTGCGACCTCATACCCGATTGCCATCTCAACTTGTTGCGTACAGTACATATTTATGTAAATAATGAATACGGTAAAGAAATAGTTATTTAATATCAAATTAAGACTACTAGAAATTTAGCATTGTTGTATAAAGTAATAAACATTTATTTTTCAAAATACTTTTGAGCATATTAGTTGGTAAACAGCAAAACCTCAGATTAACTATCGCAGAACATTTACTAGAAAAGGAAGAATATAAATTCTGCATGATAAAAGTGAAATCAATATAAGACAAAAATCTGAAATATAAACGAATAACGGTTAAGATCGCACTAATTTGTAAAGTTAAAAAGCCCTTAAAATTGAAAGCAAACGAAGAAAAAATACGTCATAAAAACCAAGAACTTTTTCGGAGTGAATGTCGAAAGCATGACCACAATCTGGCTAAAAATGCTTTGAAAGTTGAGAATCAACGTGTTCCAAATAACCTAGTAACACAAATGTTACGATAATATGAAACGACTAATCGATTGGTCAATATCGCTTCAGAGGCGACTGCCTGATGTGAAATGATTGGATTTAAGGTAATGAGTTTAATCAAGATGGAGCATTAAGACTTTGATATTTCTACATTTATGTCTTACTTTTAGCCAAGATGAACTGAATATTCATGTTTTAATAGATGACTTTGAAGCGCCACTTATTTAATAATCATTGTAGGCTATTATATTAAGAGATAAATTTTAGTAATCAATGTAACAAGAGTTTTTCGAACACATGTGTATAGGTACGAGTACATGCCATTAAGATATGATTAGAAAGAAAAACATTGTTTTGATTATTAAAGTTCATTCATAATATCAAAAATAAAATAGGTACGTTCAATTATTTGTTTTAAGTGAACCATTTGTGTATTATTTTTTCATAAATGTGTTAAAACAATGTAACATATAAGTGTTCATTAACTCTTTTGTTAGGTTGGGTGATTATTATATACTGTATCAAGAACTAGAAAACAAAACATAGAAATAATTTTAATTGTTGAAATGCGTATACATTGTGAATTCAAAACTAGAATAGTTGAATCTGCTTATACTCGTAATCAAGATATCATATCAAATGCGAATTTAGTGGTAAAAGCTTTAGCTATTAAGAATATCGGAAAAATATCTCAAAATATGCATTGTGAATAAATAATAGATATATCAATGCCAGTAGTTAGTAAAACCCAAATCATTGCTAGGAAATAAAAAAATGCAAGGTTAAGATACGTGCCATGTTTAGCCAGTAGATAAATAGTTATCTAATATATATCTTATATTTTTAAATTTATGAGCTTCAGGTTAAATCCTATACTATTCAAGAGTAATCCAAAGATGTGTATGCGTACCAAAGTATATAATATCTTTTATTTGTTTTCTTTCTAGACCGAAGATCAAATTAGTACCTAACGGTTAACGTTTAAAAGTCGCGATTACCGCAGATAACCATAAACAGCAAACTAACGGTATGAATAAATATATTTTGAGTCATGCATCCTGATGGACTGGACTGGATTATTTTAAGTTTCTTGTTATTTGTCCTTTTTATTCTTAAACTTTTCTAAAAAATAAAACTACATAAAATAAAGCTGTTAGGACGACATAACAATGACCGGTTATCGTTTCTAATTATGGTCACATTTTGTAAAAGGTTCTTTAAAACTATAGAGGTGTTTAATTAACTTGTCAAGTCAATATTATGAAAAACGAGAAAAAATTTACATGTGTAAAATAGTTTTGGTTTCGTAAAATTTCGATATTGATTATGAATAAAAGTTGATCTTTGTAGTAAAATCAGGAGATTTATTACTTGACTACTTTATTATTATATTTTCATACATCAGACCATTGATATAAATATACTTAACTCAATGCATCAGACATTCAAAATGCAAACAAAGCCCAAATCTTATAGTTATATATCGAGTAACAAAAATAATTATAGTATGTATATTGATAGATACACAATTGACTATGAAATTATGTTACAGATTACTTAAAACAATATTATATGTTCTTATTTAAACTGCACTGACTTAACATAGCTAATAAATTAATAAACCTCATAAATGTCTGCTCACTTTCCAAAAAACGAAAACTTTTTAGTTACCAATGATTAAATTACCCATTTGTTGTATGTACCATTGACCATAGCTAAAATAAATGACAAACGTCTGAAGCGATTCTAGAGCGAGGGAGAGTAATAGCAAATATGTTAATGACGGAACATTTGTAGTTTTTGTCAAACTAAAGCAGGTCCGAAAACTGTAGGTCGTCGAATGGTTCAAATATTCGGTTGTTCCCTATCTAGGGATGACGAGCGGGAACGACCGTAAATATTTATTAGTAATATTTGAATTATTCAAGAGTCGAATACAAATAAAAAATGGTATTTAAAAATCCGCGTTATTGCGTATTTTTATTGAAATTGAAATATAATTTCAGAAAATAATAAATGCTAAACAAAACAAATTAATAATTTTATTGTTGATTCACGAACGCCGTTCTTCGTTCGACTAGGTACGGGGTAAATGCGTACATAACGATAGGTCGGAACATGATTTTTAAATATACCTAATGATTTAAAGTTTTTGTAAAATCCAAATGAAAAATCAAGGACTTAATTCACTACGTTAAAATCTTTTCAGATTTATACCATTCTTTTATGTACATATGTATATTAACAAATAATATTATAAAATTTATAGTATGAACGTTGTAAGATAACGTACTAGTCACTGTTTGGAAAGAAAAATCATAAGTTGATAAGATCAATATAAATGTAAAATAAAATATAGAACTCTCAAGACAAATCTAGACTAAAAAAAGTCTTTTCTATTTTTCTTTTTGGAATGACTTATCGCTATTGGCCGCAGGTGGCCTTCACAGCTTCACCAGACAATTGGCGCGCTCAGATGGCTCTCAGTCAAAAAAAATATGTCATCAACCAGTCGGTAACTTACGGTGTTATAGGTTGGTAGCCAATTATTTCGATCGATGATTATAAAACATATATTCAGTGATTTCATTTAAAGGTAGATATATAGTATATAAATATATATTTCAAGATAGATTATTTTAATGAATCCTATGTCATATTTGTACTCGGGTTCCTATTTCATTAGTTTTCTATGTCACTGTCGGCCTAAAAACTACAGACCAATATGTAGTAATTTATTCAGGCCCTAAAGAATATTATCAATACAAGGGCTTAGCTAGAACAATCTGTACTAAAATTTTATTACTGAAATAAAAATATGATTGAAGTTCATGGAAAATATCAATAAACGGTTAGTGATGCACATGGTTTTTCAGCCCGTATGTTTTCTCCGAAATACAGAAGTGGTTTATGCTATTCAAATTGTAGTGACAACTAGCAATTAGGTAGATAGGTCAAATAACAAATTATAGTACGCAAGAAGGTATATTTAACTACTATTTATAAAAGTTTTTTTGTATCCAATTCATAAGATAATACAGCTACTGCCTATTCTTTGTATGTTATGAATCAAGGATAAGATAACTTTATTCATATGTTATATTTCTATGAATTTAAAATTAATTTCTTCTAAGTTTCAAATAAGGTGTTTTACTCGAAGTATTGTACACTAATTGTAACTCCGGTGAGTTATCTCCTTCTATCAAATGCCAATCTAATTTGAAATGAAGCAAAGTTAGTATCTAATTGATGAGCGAAGCATTAATTTTAATTGCACACATGTTACATAGTGATATGTGTTGGGTATAGTATTGATTTTCTAGCTCGCAAATTATAGTTATAATGTTATTAGTTATTTGACAACATTATATCTTAATAAGTTAAATTATAAACGTACATACGTTTAAATCATTATTCTACGATATTAACTTCAAATGTATTTATAAGTCAATATCAAATAAATGTCGTGTAAAAATTTGAGCCATTTTTATATTATTAATATACAAATTCAATTGATGTAAATATAAACATTAAGAGTAGGTCTTCGTACTCCTCGTTTAGGCAGTTTTAGTTTAAGTGAATAGCTTATTAACGAACGAACAGTTACTCAAGACCCGTAATTGAGCATTTATATCACAATATTGGTATATATCACAGGAGACCTAAATTGAATGAGCTTTTAATAGAAAAATAAACATATTAAGTATTTAAGAACAATATATTAGAAGGATATAATGAATTATGGTATCAAAAATAATTAGATATATGAACATGTAACACCTCAATTGTTCCAAAATGTTATTATTTTACTTGAACGCTAGATTGAACATTTGTAACTATTTCACTGAGAAAAACAAATTAAAATGTCTTAAACGTAATTGTTTTCTTTTATTTTCTTTATAATGTAGATGTTCAGTATTTTTTAAGATCATAACCCTTCGAGGCTTTCCTGGAGATTTCACTTTAATGGGCAGGGTAACACTTTAAACTTTTACGTGAATTGGGTGTATTTTAAACATTTCAATGTAAATTCAGTACAAGTTTTATTTATTTTCATAGTTAATAAATAATAATTTTACGTTGTTAAAACTTATTGTGTTTTTCAATTTATCTGTTACAATCAAAGGGTCATTAAATTAATTACCCTTTGATTGTAACATTATAATTTATAATACAGTATTCTTGTTTCAAATTAATATTCTATATACATACATTCATATTGCTTTTTACCCATATAAGAAAATATTTAAAAGAATAATTCTTACAAAATTTCGAACACTTATTTAATTATTTGTGTAAAGTTTTTGAAACCGATGAATATCTATAAAATCATCAGTCATGAGTTATTATTAATAAATAGAACAGTTCAAGTACATTCAAGTAGCGTTCAAGCACTACAAAGATTCTGACTTGTATCTTAGTTGTACAACCAAATACTAGGAACTAATTTCTCTTTATTTTAGTTTAAGAGACCACGCCATAAAGTGTGAATATATGAACTAGCATTTCTATTTAAGTACGATAAAATTGTATAATTGATATTAATTACACGATTGAATTGTTGCTTGTATTGTTATAAAGTATATAGCGAATAAGTATGAATATGTAAATAATGGGTACGTTGTGTAGCTCAAAGTAAATAAACAATGTGATCTACATGAAAAACCTTTTTATTTTTATTCTTTTGGTTTGTAGCCTAAATAATATCAACTTTGAAAAATTAACATTTTATAATTTCTCTGTCGAAGTTTGGGGATCAGGTGTTCTGTTTTACAGGCCTCAGCCTAGTTCAGACACTAGACTTCTACAATCAAACTATATTCATAAGTGTAACTACATTCCTGGCGTTTTCTTTGTATGGTTGTGAACAGAAAAAATATTTTTATTACTATTATCATATTAAATATCGTGCCACCCGATGTTTCCCCGTGCGATTCGAAACCACGTCCTTCGGGTCACGCAGCCGAACGCTGTAACTACGAGTCCACGGAGGCAGTTAAAGTATAATAAAAAAAAATAAAAATGAATACCTAGCTAAAAATAATTCGGTTAGAAGTTTATATATGATGATATCACTTTAATAGATGCTAGAACGAATAAACTTATAATTTGAAAGATTTTAACGAACCTCCTTTCAAGGTATAGTAAGAGTGCAGCGTCCATAATTGCGCAATGGATCTAGAGAGGGTCGTTCTACGTGACGTTCGTTAAACGTTAAGGATTATTCGTATTGTTAGATATTTCACGTTGTTATAAAGTTTTATGATGAAATACACTTTCCTCTTGGAATATTATAAATAAAAGGATAATGTAATAGGTACCTGATACCTATCAACGAAGTAAGGGTATTCAATGCTATTTATGTTATAAGATGTTTATTAATAATTTAATGTATATGGATATAATAATTTTGAAAAAAATAATTAACAATAAAATCAACTTCAACTAAAATGCACAAATATAAGTTTTTAACTTGTTAAATATAAATGTTTCAAAATTCTTTCATGTCGGTGCCAATTTGTCAAGTGCGAAACAAACTCATCAGCTTTAGAATTAAGATAAGTAAGTTAGAAAGATAGATGAATCCGTCAAGTTCTTGTTTTACTTGGCACAGACATGAAAGAGTTATTTAAACATTTCTATTTACCAAGCTAAAAAATTTTAGTTTTGCTTTTTGGTTTGAAGTCGATATTTTTGTATTTCTTTTTCAATTGTGCGATTCGTATCAAAAATAATCACTATAATAAAGAAGTAATTGCTCTGAGTCTTATACAATTTTTGAAAGTACCCCGATTTCTTTGGTTGGTCATCATCAAGTCATCACCTTTGAAGTATCATCTTTCCATAATAAATAATCATCAAAAACGGTCCATACACAACGAAGATATCCACAAACAACTAAAAAGGTTTCCCACGATTTCCCTGGTCTCCATCATCAAACCCTGACTTCCTTATCATGGGACCACCACACAAATATCTTTCCAAGAAAAAAGGACTATCAAATTCGGTTCATATTCGACGAAGATATCCGCGAACAAACATAAATAAGCATATGTACCTTCGGTTGAATTGAGTAGACTCCTTTTTTGAAATCGGTTCAAAATAATTTTTCTATCGTATTATTGGATCGCATAGGCCTTTAGTTTTCACACAATACGCTATGACAATGACGAGATATGTTTATTTGTTTAGATTGAGTTGTAGCCGACCACTTCCTTTGTCGATAACGTGAATATGAATTTGGCTAGATAGGGTTTTGGGTGGTCAGAACATTAATTAAGTCCAAACGATGGCCTTAAAGACATCGCGCCTTTGCAGATGCACGTGGTAGGATCAAATCACAGAATTAATAATATTTGTCTTATTATAATTCGATCGATCGGATACTCGTAATGCTGTCACTGTGTCTGCTTTCTGAGCTGAAATTTGAATGTGTCTAAACTACAACTGCCAACATTTTGTCGAGCCGACCTTTAGGTTGTATTTAGAGAGCAGCAGTCAACTAGTTATGATGCTCCTTTTGTCAATGGTTCCGCAATGCTTAAGAACTAAAGTTCGTCTTTCCCGTATTGGAGATATATACAATGATGTAATTCGTGTCTGCGTGGGTACCCTACTCTTAATTATCTTATACAATGTTAAGCTGTGTTCTATGCTAAAAGTTAGAGATAAGTTTACTGATATTTAAGAACGTTACATCACGAGTACCTTCCTAAAGTTGATTGGTCTCTTTTTATGATTACTTCCTAACTTTATGAGGTAGGTAATAATAATATCCACTTGATTTATTTCTAATGCATTAAAAAGTCAGCATATTAAATGCTGGATATTTTTGTCGCAAACCGATGACTGTAGGAACAGACAGATAATTTTAATTAATTTCCAACATATCAAATGTCTTTTTTGAATTTTTGTTTTCTTATATTTCATTTGACCTTTTCTAATTGTGCAAATTGTATTGTATCTTAAATTGTTAAACAGGATCTTGAGGAAGTAAAATATGCATTGCCTCCTGTGACCTTAGTAGAGGGAGACAGCAAAAACAGGGTAAAGCTGGGCAACCATGAATAGGAATGAGGATAATTATCTTCAGGATTAAGCGACTTGTTTAGGTTTTTCTCCGACCGCAACTAATTAGAAACACCTACAGGGTCCGTGTAGGCTATCTCATTTTATTATTCAATCCTGTCTTATCTGTACATGAAACAGTGCTTCCGCTACAATAATGTAATTATTTTTTTATTTAATATTCTCGGGCATTAATTAGAAAGTGTCCATTCCAAAGTGGCTGAAATAAATATACATACATATTCACTGACATTCACACAGCGCCATCTAGCCCTAACTATGCATTAGCCTGTAAAATGGGTACTAAACCACAGTTAAATATATATTTTTTTGTAAACAAATACATATTATACATAGAAACGCCCAGACCGATACCCGGGTTGTTTATTAAACAGGCCGGGATCGAACTTGGGACCTTGGTATGAGAGCCGACGCGTATGTCTAAGCTATTACACCGAACGGGTCGTCAAATAAAACCACGTTTTAGATTGCCTTTTTTCTATCTAGCCAGAATCTGTCTATGAACACCTGTAACGTTAAAGGTACACAAAATATAAAAGCGGTTTTTATTAAAAAAAACAATACTAAGAGGTTAAACTATATTGTTATGTATCACATTGTAGTTCGAATGAGCGATGTTTTCCAATAGAAAACAATTTTGCTCAAAAGGGGTTCCAGGATACTATCATTAAGATTTGTGATTATTTTATGCAATCAAACGATTAATTATTGTTTTTTAATGACATTGGTAGGCAATTAGATGTAAGTAGGCGGTTCACCTGATAGTAAATATGATATCGCCCTTCCAATCGGAAGGCAACAGTCCACACCATTGAGCCACCATTATTGTTTGGGAGTATTTAAATAGTGATCCTATTGCGAATAACGTTCTCCAAAATATTTTCAAGTTTTTGGAAATAATGCTTATAGGTAGGTACTCTAATTCCGTAATTGTTTGCTTTATTCAATTTAAGTCTCTCGGATGGTAGTTAATGTAGGTACTTCTGGCTTGGTAATCTTTAATTTATTTCAAAAGTTGCGTCAAATCTCATCTTAACGTTATCAGATAACAGAATGTTTATGGTAATGGTGTTTTTTAAATTAATTGCACAGAACTTACCTACTTTAGAGGCAATTATATCCACCGGCATTAATATATCCTTGTTCCGAGTCCTACCAAAAGCATAATGTAAATTCCTTAAAAGCCTTTCTTTAATTATATTTGTGTTTTATCATAAATCTAAACCTAAGGTAGCCTAAGGTTTAGATTTATGACAAGAAACAAATATAATTAAAGTAACCTAAGGTAGCCCGGACTTTCCACAAGCATCAATAATACATGTATTATGTTTGGCTAGAGTATAGTACAATTAAATTATCTGTGGCTAGAGTATACAGATAATTTAATATACACGTAATACCTGAGTCGGTTGAATTTTAATTTTAGATAAACCTTTTTTTATGAAATTATCATTAACCCACAAAGCCCTCTATAGGGCACAGGTTTTTGCGCACAGTATAGCTTTGGGTAGAAGTTTGAATAAATGTGTATACTTAAAACTAAATACTTTAGGCATAATTATTGGGTGGGTTATTGAAACAGGTTTTCACTAGATGCTGGAAACATTGATATTCATATATACTTAATAAGCAATATCCGTGTTTCACATTTAATTTAAAGGTTTTTCTCAATCTATTTGATTAATTAGGGAAATTAATAACATGTCACCCTATATAAAGATAATAGCTTAGTAGGTATATCTTTCAACTAAAACTCTGAAAGACGTACTGACGCACTTTCACATTTATATTAGTATGTCTTTTTCCTGTCAGTTGTATGGTAAACTAAGTTTGTGCTTTGTGCTTATTAGCTGTGACCAAACACATGAAGGCAAGCGCTTTAATTCGACGAACCGCTTAAAATGGTGAGTAAGCGACTTCGTTACCGCACCAATTAATGTCCGCACAACAAATAACAACGCGGTGAGCTGTTCACAAATTTACAATGAATCGGCAAGAGTAACCCTCCACCCTATTTAATAAGTTCATTCACGAAGTGGCAAAAAATGACCGATTCAGTGCATACGGTCGCGTGGCATACAACAGTTAGCCTGTATAAAGTTTGCATAATATCGCGCTCTCCCGCCCGCGCCCTGTCGCACAATCGCATTATCCCAACGGCAAACATATTCATTATTCTTAATTGTTTGTCATAAAATTAACAAAACTGTATAAATGGTAACAAACACATTATGATGAATCACGTCAATTGAAATGGCCGCGCGTTATTGGACGTTTAATTTGTTGGCAACATTATTTACGTGAAACAATTATTAATATATGTTATGAAGTCGCAAATTGAGATTAATAGATGGGCCAGGTTCGCTTGAGAAGTCTCAAGGCCGCGCTTACAGTATATATAGTACAATATAAAATGTGTTTGAAAGAACTTTGCATTCCGTACTGCTCGGATTTATAATCTAGCACTATATAAGTAACAGTATAAATGGTACGAGTACGTAGCGTACCAAGTGTGCTTGGTGAAAGTACTGACAATGAAAATTTTAAAACGCTGAATTGTTAAAAAGTTGTAATCAAACCTGTATACCTGTATAACATAAAATGTATGTTAATATAGGCATTGCTTAATTATAAAAAAATATTTAAATAAGGCTGTTGTATAGGAGGGCAACACTCACGAATGGTTATCTGTTAAGATTCCTTCTGATATTGTAATAAGTTGCCTTTCTACATAAAACCAAGCAGATGGAATAAATAAATAAAATAATATAATCATCATCATTATCATCACAGCCTAATATATCAACTGACAAACGAAGGTGTCCCTTAATGATCGGGCTGATCCTTAGGAGTCCATCTGCTACCGCTACTTTAACCAGGGTCTTCCGTCGGCCCACGCTTCGTTTTCGCCACTCAAGAACCTTTGGCCATGTTCTACGCAATATGCGCCTGCTTACTGCCACTTCAACTTGCTTATCCTAAAGATAACATTGAATTATTATTTTTAATATCAGATATCACTTAAAATAAGGTCAAATATTGATTCGAGAAATGTCTGATATAAAATTAATTTAATGCAACAAATAAAAACATTGGATTTTTTTTACCCTATGCATTGTATCTAAATATAAGTAAAACGTCAGAATAATGTGATCACATTCGTTTTATTGATGTACATCTAGCGATTTACCGCGTAATAGGAAAACAGACATAATACCTGTAATAATCTCTGTCGATTCGCTGATAAAGGGCAATCGTATTTTGTCAATGTCAGAGTTAATGTACCAACGAGCCACGCGACGTTTTGTATAACAATAGGAAACACTAAAAATTAAGGGATTGAGGGGTGCGCATACCATTTGAACTCGCACAGCACGGCCTTGTGTAAATCAACCGTTTACTCATACCATTGGAACCTAAAACGTAGCTCGCATTAAATTCCGAGTAACATGGTTCCCTTTCCTGATTAAGAAAACAGGAAAATTTAAAATAAAGATCTTCATGGTAGGAAGCTAAAAATTCTTGGCAAAAAATATTTTTAATTTATTCATATTAAATTTACACCACTACTCGTAATCATAATTCATGTATGAATTTTAAGCGTCTTACAGTATTTTTACCAACAAAACTTCATGAAACGTCTACAAAACGCATTTGACGTAAATCGATTCATATATATCGAGTTTTCCACGGGTGCAGTCGAGATTAACTGGTAACAAGTATCCGGTTAGCTTGCAGCGCGTGAGTCATCGCGAGCCCCTCGCTTTATGCACCCGCGTGTCTCACACGTCGCTACCCTTTGCCCTCCCGATAAGGAAGCCGAGGGAACAAATTTAAATGGGAATCGGCTGGAAATGGCTCTTGCTATTGTAACTCGCCCGGGGGGAGATAGGGCCGAATATCTTCCGAACTATTAGCATTCGTATTTATTTTGTGTGTGAATTCATAACAAATCGATTCCATCGGTCGTTTATATAAGCCCCGTGGTAACTGTTCGGCCACGTCCTCATGGTGTTTGTAAAACCTTGTTGGAAATAGTTATCGAATTCAAAATAAGTTTGTTATTTTATATGTTTGGTAGGTACAGTGTATATTATTAAAGAACCAAGGTTCGATTTGACGTCATAATTTGTCAAAATTGCTTATAGGTATATTTCAGTAGAAGAAACCAGATTGTTATAATAGTACCTATATAATCATGTGTTCTTTAAATTACTTATTTTATTGTCAATTATATTAGAAGAAGACGGAAGAAAATAATGAAGTTATTAAAGATTGTACATGAAAACTAATTTAGTAAATGGAGAGGATGTTTTCATTTGAGGATCTAAATATAAAATTTAATCAAATCATTCAGCATCGGTATGTCGTGCTATGTTATACGAGAAATATCTGAAACAAAGATCATACTTCCGAGAATTTAAAATGTTTAGCAGCACAATTTTCTCCACCTTACTTTGAAGTTAAAAGTAAAATATCCTAAAAGAAACTCGTTTCACATGCATGCGGGGGTCGAGGCTTTACCCTATATCAGTATATAAAAACACGTGTTCATTATTAAAAATACTTAATTCACCTCCGTCGCAAGCGTGCTGACCTTACTTAACCTACCGTTGGTTTTTGTGAAGTTGCCTGTGTAAAAGTATTAAATATTATTCTCTTGGTGGACGGCTAGAAGTTACCCACCACCATTGTTCTCAAGCCATTCCCCAGATACAGTGCGAATGCAAGTTTTATTAAAACGCAGCGGCTAGTTTGTAAGTTCGAAATTACACTTTCAATGTTAAACGAGATTCAACCTGTCGTGAGTAATCTGTTCATATTGTTCATGACGCCCTGATACTAAATTTGCTTTTGTTCCCAAAGTGAAATCAGTGAACAAACTTTTGAGAATCGTCTATTGGATGTGGCGTTCTCTTCGTTGTTGTCTCTCTCTTGACAATAAATGCTACTACAAACCACCATTTTACTTTCTCCTAAAATATATGTTTTAAGCAAGTTAATAATAATAGGTAAATCGGTATAGTAATAAAAAATGAGTCATTGTGTGTGTAGATTATCTTGATCTTTTAGTGTAACGTGTGTTATCTTGGACGCTTTACTCGCTTTGTCCGCCACAATGATGATCGTGACCGAGTTGTCAGGGTTAGATTGAATGAAAAAACACTGCTGCTTGACCTTTTCTGAATGTTTTGTCACTCGAAAAAGGTATCGTTTTTCAACTATAAGCATTCGTATTCATTTTTTTTATTACAAGATCTCATTTTAAGTCATAAATAGGAAGGAATGAGTAACCATTTGACGACTCATATAAGTTTACGTACCTATTCTAACTAAGGAAACTTGGAAAAGCTGTAACACAATAAAAGCAGTGGGTTAGTTTGAGAAAATTCTAAACAGTTGATGCTGTGAACTTTTTCGTTTACTTGCTTTCCAGTCCAACTGGATCGGTGGTGCGTTTAGGTAATTGCATAGGGTAATTGTGTTTTGTTTAGTCTTTGGTTCCACATCCACTAAGTGGTGAAAATAAATAACGTCGATTTGTTTTGTCTTCATGCAATATACCTTTACCTGACTGCAAAGAAAGTATGCGTGTAATATTATTTACTATTTCCTTTCCTCGTATCCTGAGAAACACAAAAAAAATACATTTCATTCTTGGTAAAGTAGCAGCAGTACACTTCACGACTAAACGCTGTAAGACCCGAAGAAGCAGATTTCAATAAATATATACATTATTTTATATGGATAGTTTAATAAATAAAGTATGATTAACTACTTTGTCACCTTGCAGAATGTTTTATTTGTTGTGTTGAACTTAAAAATATCTGGTTGAAGCCATCATTATTGTAGTTAAGCTTTATTAATAGTGATAAATACGAACTCAGAGCAGAGAGCTCACATAATTTCTGTTTTGCCACCACGAGCTAAGCTATAGATTACGCTACCTAGTACCTACTTCTTACCAAGCAAACAGAAAGAGCGAGCGTAGAATAACGCTGCTTATTTAGCAACTTTAAAATAGAAAAGTGTCCCATAAAAGTGCCACGTTGCAGTTCAATCCGAACAGGATGTCCGTTAATAACGTTCCAACATCGATATGAGACGGTTGAAAATGAAACGATTTTGTTAAAAACTTTAGAAGGAGACAGAGCAATATTTCTCTTTAATTTATCCTCAACAATGAAAATATATAGAAAATATTCTTGTAATAACTCACAAGTAGCTTGTAATATGTCAGGTATCAAAAATGGACAATGTTTGAATTGCCATGGGTTCGAACCTGACACCCTTGGTATAACATCCATCGTCTTAACCAAAGTGTTATGGTTAAATTAAAACTTATTTCTGATATCATAGTAATGTATCATACCCGATATCTTTTCCTTCAATTTTATTAGATATACAATGTATTGTATAAATAAGCTCGACATCATAAGTAATAATTTGTCAAGAGTGCACAGACATTCCAAGGAAGGTATCTACAAGATTTACGCTTAACTTTGACGCGTTAAGACAAAATAATAAAAACTATTGTTGGATATGCTGTAACAGACAAAATGATAAGCAATAGTATATTTTCTTTACAAAGACCGCATTAATACCTATAGTTACTAAAATTTTACAAAAGTATATTAAAACACGATCCAAGTAGTTTGAGCACTATTGACTGAATCAATTGACTGGCTTTAAGGTACGAGCACCTTTTATCTGTCGTCTTGGGTGACGGACACGAGGTAGAAATACAGAATCTAACTACTATTAACTGTAATAAACTTCCTTAAACACTGCTGCCGTCATGGACAGGCGAATTACTATCAGGGGGTCACCGCCATCTCTTTGAACAGTATTATAATAATATTTCTTCGCCTTTTCTGGTACAAAAATGCTAATGTATCATCGTAGTACTATAGTAGGTACCTATTAAAAATAGGAGTTAGCACTGGACAAGTCGTTTTTTTTAAATTACTTGATTCAAGCAATTGTTCTAACTTTAATCATATGTTAAAGTTGAATCATGCCTCTTAGAACAAACATATATAATACTAGCTTTGCCCCGCGGTATTACCCGCGTTATAAATAAGGCATTCTCGCGTAGTAAAACGTAGCAAAGACGTAGCATGCAGCTCACACGATACAACATCACCCACTTTATTTAAAAATAAATATTTTTCTTAAATAGGTACAAGTTACTTAAGTTATTCCTTGTTACATAAACTACTTGCTGAAAAAGACCTATCAAAATCGGTCCTGCTATTTCAGATATTACTCGGAACAAACAGACGGACAAAAGATTATAAGTAAGAAGGTATAATCGTAAATATTATTTGCATATAGCAAATGGTATAAAACGGTTTTTTCAATGTTACACAAATAGACACTTCAATTCTATTTATATGTATAGATATGCCCTATAACATGTATGTTTACTAAGATCCCATTTTAGTGATATAGGTATACACTTATTATTATTATGGCGAATGCATTGACTCCGTCCACATCTTCACTATGCTACAGCTTGGGACAAAGTTAATGTTCTCCTGAATACCGTCAAAAAGACGGCAGCGAGATCTCATATCATCCCTTTGAAAACTACTCTTGTTTTTGGAAAACTTTTAGACTCTGGTTGACCTTATAGACAGACACAAAATCAATATCACAAAACAAAGTCTATAATTGTCTGGACGCCATTAAGAAACAAACTCCAAGCACAATAACTACATTAATGAATATCTATGACTCTCGTTCGTATTGTATAATTACTCGCTGAACTTTAATATTTGTCCAACTCTCCACTTTATAACTAGTGTTTTCTGCGTTTGCCTATTAGCTGCTGCTAGTTCAAAATTACTTCGTGTAAGTGTGTTAAAGTTGGCATGAGTACTTGAAAATGTAATGAGAAGGAATACCAAACAAATAACATGTTAATAAGCTCTAGTGAGCAACTGCTAGTCGCTGCAAATCGTCCTGCGTGGAAATCATTAAGGGAGTCCTTTGTTCAGCAGTGGATATATATGTAATGATGACGACGAAGCTTAAGTGAACAATTTTATTTAATCATATTACTTGAAAGTATTTAATTATGTCGACAACACTAAATGCATAAACAATATTTACATCATTACCAGTCACGTTGGTACAATGTTTGCTTACAAGTTCAAAGACGTATTCGTTATTTAGTAAAAGGTATGAGAAGTATGTGTTAAGTGATATTTGTAAGTGGTGGAACCTATAAAATTCAAACCCTTAGAACCCAAAAATAATGGAATTACTTAAGTAATTTATAACACGAGACATGCTTTCTGAATTTACCATTACTACTACTAATCGTATTGGTTCATCATTCATGATCCGTGCTCTCCTAACACTATGATCTGGGACTCTTTAAGACAAGCAAATAAGCGGTAATCCATCTTCGGCCGCATTACTACGATAATCAGGAGAACAAGACCAAATGCCAAGTTTAGATTGTAAGTATAACATATAATAATAATACTAATCTTGATATGCAATATCGGGGAGCACGGTAGTGCCCACGCTGAGTCAAGCGCGAAGCAAACACTGCCGTGCCATTCTTTACTGGAACCATTTCGCTACATCTCAGTCTAGGTAAGACTGAAAGAACTAAAATTGTCTTCATCTAGTAAGCCATAAACACATAATATCCAAAATTTCAAGTCTGTAAGTCATTAAGTTTCGAAGTTAAGTGAAAGCAGAGTTTCGCATTTAGACACTCGCTCACTCATGATCATTAAAATAGAACTAGTACTTTCTAGAAACTCAAAACAATGGAATTTGGTACTGAGTTAGGCTAATGTTTAATGGCTATATAGGGAAAACTATAAAAACCAGGATAGGACTGTTATACCGGGGCTGATTGTATAATTCATTACTATGTATGCTTATATATCAGAATATGTTATCCCCAATTATCAAGTCAAGAAAGTCAATCAAATAGAATCGAGAGTCAGCTTTGACATTGAATTTTGTAATTCTAGTGTTAGTATCGCATGCAAATTTTTAAAACTACGCTAAATGTTAAAATAATTGAGCCCAACAAACAGTCAATTAACCTATGCAAATTGAATTATTTGAAAATATTCCTACTTCGGCCTCTGTCAGGGGATTAACTGAGGTGAAAATTCCAAACTAGTTGGACCCGGCACTTCACCACTATTCTGATTAACAAAACTTTGCGGCTGGTCGACAGTTTCATAAATGTCGTGCATTTAAAGTTTTCAACTAACTTGATAATATACCTGAATCTACTTTAACGATGTTTGTAACTTACTCGAACTCATCTCATAGAAATATGAATTGTAGATGTCGCGGTTTTTGGGGCTTGAAAATTAATATGCCGAGTGGGCGAGACTACCCTTCTCTGTACATTTATAAGCTCTTGGCTTGACTTTACCATGTTATTTGTTTTAAACTATTTCATAATTTAATTATTAATTTACACTTTCAGAAGACCTTGTAAAATCGTCTGCGCGGGTTCCTTATTCTATTTCACCAGGCTTGTTGCAAATATTATTTAAATGAACCCTGGTTTCAAGATAAAAGATTTTAATTTTACTTCTAAATCATCTATTACCTACAACTATTACATGTCGAATATATGTTGCTGGAGATGTTAGCACTATTACATAATACAACCGTCATCCAGAACAGTTAACACATTGTGACGACAATATTTAAGTCACAGTGTAGAATAACTTTGTTACGGGTTAAAGATGAGAAGCCGTATATTATTGCAGCTGTGACTAAACAGTGGCGTGCCCAGAGAATATGAGTAGGGTATGCAAAGTGAGTGACAGCAATCGCAAAAACAATTAAAAAAACATTTTTGTCAAATTGAGACCTGTTGACAGAAGATCGCCTATTTTCCGGGTTATCTGGACGCACAGGGTATGTACTGCTTATTTGCATATATGGAGTGCACGCCACAGGACTAAACATCATAACGTCCCAAATTAACAAATGCACTGTGTTTCTTCTTCGACATTGTCGTCAGTCTATAGCGTCCCATTGCAGGAAACAGGCTTTCCCACACAGCGTACACATAAGGATATTGGGCTGTTACCCACCGCAAGGGCCCAATGCGGATTGATTGGTATTAACGAACCTCAGATTGTAGCCGAGACCGACAACTTAACGTGCCCTCCGAACAAAGAAATCATCTTTCTTTCGAAGAATCTGGTGATTCAACCTACAACCTAACTAAACTAGGGAAAATCGTACAAAGTGAAATTCAACAAACAAACACTATGTCGTCTGCCCGTGGGATTCGAACCCACCACCCCCGGATCACGTAACGATCTCAAACTAACGCTTCTTCAACACAACACGTATATTACAGGCTTCAGTTGCTAGCGATTTTCTGCTTCATGACTTGCCTATTCTTAAAAATGTAAATGTGTCAGAAATAGGCAATACAAAAAAGTATAAATATTTTCTAAGAAAATACGGCTCTAGAACATAAATCTATTTGAATTTAGTATTTTAAACAACATTGTTATACTACCACAACAAAAGCTTGCTTGTAAAACATAAATTAAACTGATTTACAAAGAGACTTTTCTTCCTTGTGTTTTCTGTAGTTAAGTTTTAATTAACGTCATAACTTTTAAACGATAACGATATTTTAGATAGCTAACCGCAAGCGACCTTTCAGAACTGTTTATTGTAGCAATTAGTGTGCGTTATCAAACCAACGCCAGGATCAGCTAATCTGGGAGTATGCTGAGCTCGTTTGCAAAGGCGTCGCAACACACCATATAGGCACTTCATGACGTATCTACAAGTTTTTCTTCAAGACATTTTTGTAATATTTTTAGTTTCATTTTTAATAATTTTTCTGACCGCTTTTTGTAAAGTACCTATACCTAATTGTGTTACGATACTTTTTAATATTATGAATATTTGTTTTGTTCATTCTTGTTGCAACAAACTATACGACCCAATCTCCTCAAATCTGGCTGTGAGGCGATTAAAGGTAACCTACAACTCAGGCCATCAAGCCTCCACCAGCGACCATTCGCAAGTCATCGGTCCATCGGTCCAGAGAGCCCTACGCTTGCCAAGACGCGGTCTCCACTCCAGAACTTATTGGCTCCAACGGCCATGTCGGTAACTATAATTATCTTACAGATAACATCATTTTTCTAAGAAAGTCCCCGAAATACGTAACTTTGAACTGGTAAACCAGTCTCGCAGTCTGTTTTCATGTCTAAGCGGCGTACGTATGTTCTTCGTAAGTTTACAAGAAATGGGGACCAAAAAAATTAAAAGGCATTTATGATTGTGTACTACGCTACGAAGTCTGATATTGGCAAATATTTTCTTTAAACTACAGCACTCTTAAGTCCAATTCTGAGATACAATAATTATGAGGTGAATAGTCAGAGTAGTGTTACCCGACTATCTCTAGGTGGCAATGTTTCTGGTAAGTTGAATGTTTTATAAAGACGAGGCATGTCCCGGTGTCGCGTCGCCTAATGATGATTTACTCGGGCGCGCTCCCACGGGCAGCGTAATTTTCCCTTACTACGAACACCGCTCTATTGTCCTGCCCGAAGTGAAAACAAATGAAGAAAGTCTATTCGTTTAATCATTCATTCGCCAGCCAACCACTGCTTGGTCTTCATTGAGATATATTAGTACATTTATCGGTCAGCGAAAATAATGTTTGCCCCGAATTATTTCACTTGCGACTTACAGGTACTTTTATCAGGCTCCCAAAATTATATTTTCTGTTCTCATGATGATATTTCTTTGTTTAAGTAAAAACCTCGTTAAATTTTGGTAGTAAAAACTACATATATTTTTCGATTTTGCTTTTTTTACCATAGTTTAGAGTAGTAGCGCGTCAATCTATGGTTTAGACTCGCTCCTATATAGTGCTGAATTTCACCACCGTATGTTTCGGCTAAATTATAAATTTCATTCATTCCCTACTGTAGTCCCCCTTGAATATTGACCCATAATTCTCTCTAGTATTGCAACGAAATGCCTACCAGGTCCTTGAAATTGTATTGATGTTATATAACTAATTTATATTGAAATAAATATACATTTAATCGAATGTGCACATATTCAACCATTTTTTCAATAATTTATTTTAATGTGAATTTATTGTAGTTTTTATAATCATCATCATCAGCTCATTAAACGTCCCCACCGAAGGGCACGAGCCTACCAGTATAGGGTGAATAGGCCTTAGTCGTCCACGCGGGCCCAGTGCGGATTGGATGACTTCACACACAACCTTTGAATCTCTCCGCAGGCGTGCGCAGGTTTCCTCACGATGTTTTCCTTCACCGTAAGAGCGTCGGATACCGTACATATATTTTCGAAAATTCTAAAACACATTGGTACGTGCCGGGATTTGAACCTCAGCCCTCCCGGTAGGAGGGAGTTTTTATAATGAAAAGAATGAAAATGAAATGAAAAAATATTTATTGACCTTTTTTAAAAAATACAATGGAATAAGACCCTTAAAAACTAATACACATAATTTTAAGGATAATAATATATATAAACTTATAATGAAGAGGTCAAAAGGTCCCATCTCAGCTTGTGTTGGAGCGGCGCCCATGGCAAGCGTCGCAGCAACGCTGATTTTTCAGACGGAACCTGATACAGGAGTAGACGTCATATTATATAATATAGTAACGCTGATTTTTCAGACGGAACCTGATACAGGAGTAGACGTCATATTATAGTTATAACTGATGGCCTGTCTATTTTCTCAGGATGGTAATCTACCACTTCCATTAGGTGGTTGATGTAATAGATGTGTATCCATCATTATGCCAAAAGAAGTAAATATTGTTCCAAATCCAAGCCACTACTTGAATGTTCCAAATGAACACTGTTTGACAATGAAAAAAACTTTTTTATTGTATTTGTATGTACTAGCATTTTGCTACCTGGGCATACAAACGGATCGGTATCGCTTGCAGTATCGATGTTGCATTGCGTAATACCGAGTACTAGGTTCACACGTAAATATACCTACCTCTTGCCCGAGGCAATTTTTTCGTTGTATCTAGCGAAACATATCTTATGGCATAGCCCAAGGTTCGAAAACCGGGCCCTTGATGTTTTTAATTTATATAATTTAATATTAATAAAATTGGTTTAACTGGACACTTAACATTATATGCAGACGGTACTTGTCTTTTTATTTCGGAAGCTGCATTAACGCAATTATTAGCGAGTCTCAAAAAGACCTTAATATACTCAATGAATGGTTTAAATATAACTTACTTACTGTCAAGGCATCTATAACGTTATTTATGATCTTTGCAGCAAAAAATAAACCAATCGCAGAATTCCCCCCGCTCACCATTAATGACGAGTTATTACAGCGTTCTCATCAGGAAAAATATCTTGGCCTTAAAATAGACGATAAGCTCACATGGACATCACATATTACTTATCTTAAATCAAAACTTACATCATTACTAAGAGCACTACGTAAAGTGTCAAACTGCATTCCGAAAAGAGTAGGTACCATAATTTATAACTCATTATTAAATCACATATGGAATATTTATTAGAAATATGGGGATTGGCCGCGACAACGAACGTAAAGCCATTGCAAAGGATTCAAAATAAAATTATTAAAGTATTATTCCATTACCCCTAACCTAACCTAACTCGGACAAAAGACCTGTACAAAAATACGGATTTTTAAACATAAAACAACTTCATACATATGGTACCTGTATCCTCATAAAAAAATATAAATAATTCCATTCACACTAATATAAAATCAAATTAATAAACCCGCGCACTAACTACGGCAAGAGTACGATACTCGATGGAGAACAGCAGTATAATGCACTACCATGCGATATTAAAGATTGTGACAGCATAAATCAATATAAGCTTAAGCTCAAACACTATGTCCATACACTGTTAATTTAAGGCCTCAGAACTAGAGCATGAATTATAAAATTATTGTAATATTCATATCTCATTGTAAATGAACTATAAGTTTGTATGAGAAATAAATTCTTTAAACCTATTTAGACTCGAAGCCAAACACAATGCCGACTATGGCCGAAAACTAAATCATACTTATATTATATTTAATATTAAGCATAACCACTCAAAAATTTGTCTTCTTTGCATCACAGGTGCACATAATTTTATTTTATCTATATCCTTCTAACCAACCCATAGTGGTTACTATTTCGACAAACGAGATTTCGGCCACTCCTCCAACAACACATTGATCCAGTGCTAGTTGGAGTTCGATATCCTTCAATAATGAAGGAAATGAAATAAAGGAAAATAGTGAACGAGCCTTTTAGTCTTTCCTTAACCTTGGGCTAAACTAACTATGCTATCCCTATTGACAACACAAACACATAGTGATTTTAGGTCATTATCATGTTTTCAGCTGTACAGTCTACTACTAATTAACTCTTCCTCGACAGCACGCTGGAGGGTTTCGCAACGATCACCGCCATACTGGTCCAGTGCTTGTGGGCTGTCGCCAAGGGTCCCGTTCTTTATTTGGAAGTATGCACCATGGGCCGGTGCGATATGCTTGAATCTTGAAAATTAAGACTGGAACTGGATTGACGACTTCTATCTACCATTGACATTTATTTTGAGCTCGTGAAATTCTTAATTATTTTAAGTTTATATGTAATTGTTATCTGTAGTATTTGTATTTAGTTATAATTTCATATAGATATATATACATATATATGTGGTTATCTTTTATTTTATCTTTATTTCCTAACGTTTAAGCGTTTTGGCAGAATTTCATCATGAAATAAGCTGTGCCTTTGTACTAATTTGCCCATATTATGGATTGTTGTCCATATGCATATTTGTTTGTACATAAAAAATCAAATGAATGATATGACATTGACTTTAAATTTGAATAAGACATTATATTCATCCGTGGTCAGTGTGAAACTAAGAAAATTAGAAAACTATCCCTCGGACTCATATTTAACAGCTTTGTTTCCAATATAGAAAGAAACGGCGATTTCACATGTGAAAATTTCGCTTGTGCATATCCTTCCTGTACACCATACCAGTAAGTTCTTCAATTTCTGCCAAGTTGACGACGACGGTTGTAATGTACTATGATAACTGTGAATGCGTTGAATTACCTTTTTAATCACCATGTTTTAGATATGCGAATGCACAATAGTTTCTGTATAGTATAGTAAAATCGAATTGTAGATATTAGTATAGTAGAACAACCCTTTGAAACTTGGTCGTAACATAAATTAATTGTATATAGGCTAACGTATAAGCGATGCGGTCAAAGTTTGTGCCTCTTATGTTGTTTTTGAGTTCTTGCTTAATAGTGGATAAAATAGCATCATCCTCCCACTCCTGATTTGAATTTCTTTACTAAACCTAAGTAGTAAAAGGAAGCGAAGTTTATAGAACATTATTTAACATTTGTTACGGTTTTTAAACTAGGGCGTAAATTAATAAGAGTTTAACAAATAATGATGTAGTTTTGACGACAACGCAATTTAAAATTGATGTGAGGTCGTTAAAGCGTAGTAGACATTAAATAAGAAACAAATAAATATGCGCATTAATCTGATACGCATTCTTTTAATTGAATTTAAAAATAATTGTATTTAAATTGTGTTGTCATTGGAATTTACGAAATGATTGAATGCCGGACACGGCAAAGGAAAAAAAACGGAAAATCAACAGAATAAAACATAACATGCTGGCATAAAACCTATGTCAGGTATTTTAGTTATAATAAAATTAACTTATCCAATTGTACACTATATAAAGTGCATTATCATGGTTAAATAAACATCTTGCACAAAGTCCCATTCCATACATTTAATTTGTGAGCGTAAGAGAAATAAAAATGGACATAGATACCTACATAAAGACATGTTTTTATGCCATAACATATGTTGGATATAGATAAGCGAAATGTCATCATTTATTCATTTATGATACATCTCTCTGTGTCTACAAAATCCACTGCTGGCTACAGTGACCCAAGATGCCGTATCTACTCAAATTGATAAGATGTATTATATCTCCTCTCCTGAACTCTTTTGCTCCAAAGACATGACGGCCTCTTCCAAAGACTGCTGCGACAAACGTGACCGTTATTCTGTCCCTTTAACTTGCTGATCTGGGCATAATTAAAAGCTTTAAAACTAATCTCACGCCAAAATCGTAATATTAGAACATTTATTATTTTTTGTAACTAAGATTAAAATCTTTAATAGTCGAACACATACACCCATACAATTAACGATTACAATACACCGATGTACATGGTCCATTCCTATTTACAAGTGTTTTGTTTCTTTTGGGTGAGCGGGGAGCGACGGACCACTCGGGCTGTCTCGCTCGACCCGGCTTAATTAACGCGCCCCGAATATTAAATGTTCGCAAATAGACTTATTTGCCCGTGTGATACCTGTGCCTTCATCCACCACATGTCTACATTAATTGTAAATTTATCTGTTATGTTTACTACGCCAGTTAATATAGCTAAGTCATAACATAAAGGTCATAAAAGCTCAATGATGGATTGGCAAGTTAAAAGTTTTGACAATCAAGTTTTACACGAGATATAATAAACAATGATTTAATTTGTATGTAATTACGTTCTTATAGTACCTAGTTTAATTTAGCGAAATAAAATTATTGTCTTTGGTTAGGACGTACAGCGACATCTAGTTGTTTCATTTCATATTACATGTAGCAAAGATTTTGTGTTAGTGCTTACACAAATCTCTAGATGTCAGTAGTACTTATTAATGTAACTCTGAAATTAACAAGGCATTCTCTCTAATCAATTTAACATTCCGCTGTTGTAGTTCCATGACAATGTCCTATACATTTATAAAATAAAATTGCTTCTAGTACTTACACAGAATTACTTCAAACGAATTTTTATTTCTGATTACACCGTCAAAGAAATGTCATACAAAATTTTAAAAAAACAATTAGTTTACAGAAATGGGCGCGAATATTTGAATACCGGTGTATAAGTGCGCATGCGTAAGAGTCGCGACTGTTTAAAATTAGAAACGTCGCGCCGGATTTCTGCAAGACTATTTTAATGCCGCCACAAAACGGCAGATTTTAGTACTGTGATTATTTATCGAGTATCGACCTACCTTTTCAATTGTTGGTTGATCATCCAGAAAAAGTCGCATCCAAAAAGGAAAGTGTAGTGTAGTGCAGTGATAATGAGGATAGTTTTAATGTAATTTTTGGACGTGTGTGTACAAACTACAAACATACGAGCTCATTTTACTGTCAATGAAGATAGAAGATTTGTAGGACAAAAATGTATATCAGCACGTTCACACTGTTGATAATTATGTTAAATCAAGGTGAAATAATAGTTTATATTTCATTAATATAATTTTGTATCCTAACTAAATTAACAGTGTAAGTATATGACGTTGGAGTTAAATTATTTTCTACTTTAGGAAGAGTTCTTAAACGAAACAACCGAAACTTATGGAGTAAATTAGGTTACATTGTTTCCACGTGGAAAAATCGCAGGCACATCTAGTTGATTTATGAGGTTGTTAGACCCTTCATAGATGACTTTGATATCAGTACCAGCTACCAATAAAATACAAACCAAATCAATGTTGCTATGATTTGGTCCATTAACGTAATTCTTGTATAAGCAACAAAAATGACAAGATATTTAACAAAAGCACCTTATTTCCAAAGTCAAAGGGATGGATTCACGTACAAACCGGAATGATATAACCAAACAAACGTTGATACACAATATGGACAACACTTTTTTTAAAGCCGATAAACGTTCTGTTGGTGGGACGTGAAATTTGCGTGAAATGCATGCTTTAGGCAAATTCCTAGGAGACCGACCAGGCTTTTTGACAGTCGACACACGTTTTATTGCCTGTAAATTTTAGAACAACCTGAAATTAGATTTATATATATATATGTATGTATAACGTTGCATATGCCAACAATAATTAAGGTATTTATTTTCGACAAACAATAGATTAACTACGGAAAGATATAAATATATTAACTTCTGAAAATGTCGCGATGAGAAAATATATGAAAATATGTATTTTACCTAAAGAAATAAATGACATTAAACAAGCTACTTTCCTTAATCCCTTGTTGATGTCCTTATATGTGCTCTAACAGAACCAGTCGTTATTATGTCAACTTGCATCAACCAATCACAGCTGGATGTAAGGACTCCCATTCCGACGTTCTCATCCAGACCAGCGACTTTTTTAGTCGTAGCATGCATCGGACTAGAGGATAGGTGATCATCCTTAATTTTTAACATTATCAGCTAATTAAACGTCTCTACCCAGGGGCACGAGCCTACCCGTAGATCGTGTCTAGGACTTAGTCGTTCACGTGGGCCCAGTGCGGATAAGCCCACTTCACGCACAACCTTTGAATCTCTCCGTCAGCGTCTCTCATCAACTTCATTAAGATCGAAAGTGTGTCAGCTAGGTAGGGTAGCGTACCTTTTACTGCACTAAAAATCACCAAGCGCTACACGCTGAAGGTGATACAGCTTTACGCACTTACTTCATCCCACTCCGACGATGAATTGGAGGTTATCATCATACGCAGATATTAGCAGAGCCATGCATAGCCCCAAAACACACTTTACGGTCGTTATGGGACTTCAACTCAAAACTAGACATTCGGAGTGATTGAGAGTTAAAAGTGGAGCAATATAGATTTGCACATCCAAACCCAAGGGGACAGCAGCTGGCCAATTATTTTTCAACAAGCTATCTCAGATAAAGAGGACTTCCTGCTGGGTCCACACGAAATGAGATTAACTTCATCATAACCGTATGAGAGGAATGTTAAATATTAATGTTCAAATGGACAGGTCTCGCCTTGTGATTCAAATCCATACTTCCAACTGAACTTCAGGATCGCTTTTAATGCTAAACTAGAGAGCTCCGTGATAGTAGACGAAATAACTAGCGAGCTAGTAGAAAGTCTGCAAACAATGGGGTCTAAGTTTTACAAGAAAAAACCCAAGTTCAGACCCAACAAACAATCTCAACAGATTCTCGATCACATGTGACAAGATGACTGATGAAGCTACAGTTTTCAGACGATGCTTCACAATACCGGCAGCTCATTAGACGTGTAATATATCCATGCGCGACATTCGTCACTTTAATACAAAGTGTGTTAAAAAGAACCTAACAAAGGTTTCAAGGTGTTTGCGAGACACATGTCTGTTGGGCAAAGCCAGCTCAAAAGACCAACGGTAGAAATGCAGTCTCATCCAAACCAGATGCGGCGGAAAGGTTTTCGAGTGGCGTCCACGTTACGGAAAACGAAGCGTAGGCCGTCCCCCCATGTAGATGAACGGATGACCTGGTTAAGCTGGCGGGTAGCAGTATTTATAATTTTCATATTACGTACATTGCAGAATTTTAAATCACCCTATTAAATTAATAACTACTTTCGTAATTTGAGTAGAAATAACTTAAAATTTTCTATTTATATTTAATGGGTTATATGTGCAGAGCAATATAGGGTCTCACATGATAATGCATTGTAGGAAAGATTTGTCTTTCTTGTCAGTAGTCATTAAGGATTAGTAGGCTTTTATATTTTGAAATATTTCTTACTGAAACGGCCATAAGGCTGATGCGGGGTATTTTTTTTTATTTATTTATTGATGGATATTTGCCAAAGACGACTCTACTGATACCACCTTTTATGGAAACTCGAAACTCCAAAGGAGCAACAAGTGTGTTGTCAACCATTACAAGGTAGAGAGAATAAACTAAAGGGAAAGGGAGCTTAGCGTTTAGTGAGGTAGATGGTATGGTATTTTTAGTATTATTTATTTCCTTTTTTTAATTGTATCCACACCACTCATTGCATGTCGTGTTCACTATATATAGAATGAATGTAAAATTATATATTTAAGGAATAATTGTACACTATTGCACATTACATTCCGTTTGTGAACCAAATAAAAAAAAAGGTAACCGAAAGCTGAGGTTCGGACACCGTACTTCACGAAAGCATTGTTTCACACCAGTTTTTGTAATATCTTGGTATTTTATAATAGATATTAACCCAATATACAGAACGGGAAGGCCAAAGCTCAGTGACGAGATTCAATATTGACGTAAATAACTAAAATAGAAAAGAGCATAAAATGTATACTGCTTTTCAAAACTACTGGCCAATAAGCATGAAATGTGAGAGACATTGAGTCGTTTACAACGCAGTGTTATACAGTTATTGACTAAGTATTTTAAAATGTACGCAGTCAGTGTCCTCAATAAATATAGGTCATAACCAGAACTTGCTATATTCTGTTAACGTGCCAAGATAGTAATTACTTACTTGACCCTGTGATCTAGAGAAGCTACTTTTGTCAAATTTTCTAATGAAATGATAAGTCTAATCAATAAAAATAATGTATCTGTCTTAGTGTTTAAAAAAATTAAACACTTCTCTTCTACCCTCCATGCAAGGCGTGCATAGAAGGGGAGGAAGGAGTCTGAGGAAACGATGGCGCATGTTCTCCTCGAGTGCACAGGCGTTGCCCAGATCCACAAGCCTTAGAAGACTGATTTTCTTCTGAAGGGAATAGGGATGGCTGAAATGACCGTCTTGTCACCATGACTCATGAACAACAGTCTACTTAAGAACTTATTTCGGAAACCAGCTCTATTAATATAGAACATAGTCGAATTAATAATTTTATTTGTAACTTTTTTTATGCTTTTTTCTATTCGTGTCGCGAAATCAAACTACCTTTTTCTTACCTACCTACCTTACAAACTACCTTTTCTATCTGTAAGATTTTGTTCTTCACCTTTAATTGATTCCAAAAATTATGAAAGTAAATTAACCTCAATATTATGAAAATGAATTCTTTACTCGATTCGTTACTATGAAAAATGCAAATTAAATATTTTGATAATTTAATATGAACTTATCTCAGTATGCATTTAATGTTGTCAGAATGACACACACCACTCCCAAGGATCGTAAGTAATAATTGTTTATTGTGTTTAGAATTTGTCAAAAGACTGCAAAATGGACTAAAACTAAAAGCAATAATGCAAAGTCCCGTGCGCGTCTTTTAACTTAATGTAAACAGCATTAAAAAGTGCATCTTATTAAGCAATAATATTTGATCCATTGCACTGATAACTGGTAAACATACTTTATATACTTAGCAGTGAAAAAAGTTTTCCTAATTCTTTCATGAAATACATTGTAGTTCTTTTTAAAGGTTTTGTAAAAGGCGTGAAAATAATTGAACTTCGAGTGGCCGCCCACATGGCCGAAGGAGGCGACGCCTTGCTGGGATGCCGGTTCGACATGGGATCAGAAGCTCTTTACTCCATAAAATGGTACAAAGACGGAAAGGAGTTCTTCCGATATGTGCCAAAAGTCATACCTCATATTAGAGCATTCTACGTGCCTGGAGTCATTGTTGATGTAAGTTCGTTTAATTTTCTATTAGCTTATGCTAAATGTGTGTGAAATGGGTCCAAATTTAATATTTGCTAGACTTGGTTTTAGTAGATTAGTTTTGGGGGGTTTGATAAATTACTTGACGAAATTTCTGAGAAATGAAAATTATTGTGTAGAAACATAATGTTGAAGTTGATATTGTATAGCTAAAATATAACGAGTACTATTTACCTGTATCGTAGATCCGACACTCTTGTCAGATCTTATAGGAACTTGGGTGCTTTATTACTAGTGAATCCAGTTCTTGGCCTCAGTATAAGTCTTGTTAGGTGACTTTTAGCTTTTAAACAAACAGAGTCATTATCCATTGTGTACAATATTTCCATCATAACACAAATTTTCCGTAACAAATGTCACAAGTCACAATTCATACGCAGAAAGGCAATTAGGTTTAGCTATTATTATCCGTTCCGCACTAGAATTATATTACATGATAGTTCAAGGTAACCGCTGCGGGACATATGGCGATGATGAAAGAGTTTTCGTATTATATTTACAGACGCGCAGACGTTTAGTCATAATTCACAAAATTTCATTGAGATTAACTTTTTTAGCATAATTACTCACTTTAAGACAAAAACTTAGGAACTCCTGGAAACAGATCTACTAGGTGGAAGACTCGATACTGAGTCGTCTAGGTAGGTACCACCGCAGTGCTAGATATCGTCCCGTGAAACAGGAGAGTTATGCACTTTTGAGTTTCAGGTTGAGGGCACTGTAGCTAGTGAAATTAGCAGGTATAAGAGACCTAACATTTGATGTCTCTAGTGACGGTCGCTGTGCGGCATCGACGGAGAAGAATACTGTCTAGCAGTTGTTGGTCTCATTCAATGCCGCTCTGTCATGGTCAGGCATATCACTTACTTCGGGTGAGCGTCTCGATCGTCCTGTACACTTAAAAATTAAAAAAAAATAGATTTCCCCAATTTTGCACCATATATACAGATGAAGAAGACATATCCATAAATAAAATAGGTTTGGCCGTATAAAGAAAATGCGGATGGATTGTCATTCATACAGAAAATGTGTCCCTAAAATGACAACTGCTGTCTATGTCATTTTGACAAACCATTTTCTAATATTTTGGCATATTGATTTCAATTTTCATATAACTATGAAAATTGATTCCTGTTTTAATACATTTTGATCACTTTAATATTGGCACTATTTGACTACGCGAGCTATGTTCTTTTCCATTTTTCACTCTGCTTTGTTGACAGATGCATTTTGACCTTATCAGATGAATTTTGACACACTTTTGTTGATAGCGAGACTCCGTCAGTATTTTTTAAGTAAATTAATATCAAAATTTAAAGCCAGATACATTATTGATTTATAGTAACTACTTCTTTGATTAAGTGGTCTGGCGTTGAGTTAAGATTGCTTCATTGTCCATTTGTAATAAGTTCGAATCTCACAGGGTGTCTGCATAAATGCGCGGTTTTTTCTAGTTTGGTTAGGACATAAGAGACCCGTAGAGATTCTTTTTTCAAACATTTATGCCCCTTAATCCGTAATATTCTAACCCAGAAGTTATTTCATAAAGCAACGAAACAAACACTTACTCCCATCTTGAGGAAAGTTACAACAATCGCCTCTTATAATCATCAAGTGATCTTAAAAATAATTTCAGTACAGTTGCTAACTACTGACAACAGTTACATTAATTGTGCCGACTTGGGCACTGGTGAGGTTAGACAGTATTCTTCTACATTGTTACAAGCAAGCAATATTTATCGTTTTACAAACGGCTCCTTATAATTTCATTTTGCGCTTAAAGTGACGCTGAAATCATGCGATGCACGATATTTCTCAGTCTGTGTTTTAATTATTACACAAACTAAAGTGGTAAATCGGACGTTTTCAGGTGAATCGTTCTTCAATGAACGTGGTTGCCCTAAAGCGACTGTCGCGGGAATCATCTGGAGTTTACCAATGTGAGGTAAAAGCTGAGGGCCCTTCTTTCACTATGGTATCGAGCGAGAAGAGCGTTAACATCGATTGTAAGCCATTTTATTAATTTTGATTGTATGAATTTCACTGTAATAAATTTTAAAACCGAAAATAGCATCCCATTTCACAATAGAAATTTTTTTTACAAAAAATAAGTTTACTGTTTGAATTCGGTATTTTTTGTATTATTTGTATTTATACTTACCTAAGTATATTACAAAGTTGAAGAGTTTGTTTGGCACTTTGCATCGACATAAAGATTATACAATAATCTATTTAACCAAAAATATTTTTTTTGCTTTTAAATTTACCGTTAGAAGTTTTTTTTTCGTTAAAATTATTATTATTTAACGGTTTTGAGAGATTTGTATCAAAAATAGTCACTGTTATAAATATAGGCTGAACTTACTAAATAATTAACATTTTTGTCAAAAATAACCGATCATGCAAATAAATGATTTACATTTTTACGTATTCGTCATGTGGAAGAAGGAAAACGTTTTGAGATAGCTAAAAATGAAACCTAAATACACAATACACAATTATGGAGGAGCGATAAATAAGTAAACCTCAACGGTATTTTAATCAATATGATTAAAAAAACGTTGATGTTTAAATTAAATTAAAACGATGGTCAACGTCAGTAATCACTTTTACATTTAAATAACTCCTATGTAGCCCTATTGTAAACCCTATTGTAGGTCGTGCTTAAACCATCGGTATCAGGTGTTTCATATACATCAATACGCTACATCCTAATCATCATAAAGCATCTACAAGGATCCAGCACTCTCGTTGATTGAAGTGCAAGCTATTTGACACCAACTATCTGCCAACCGCTTTTACCAAAATATGTTTCCATAATACATAGGGTTTAATTTTAACTACTTAACCAGTTTGTTTTCAATATGACTGCGCTTAAAGAAGGTGTTTTACTTCATTTTACAAATAATAAACAAAAGGTAATAATAATATCTTTGTAAATTTAACTTGGATTTTTATAAATTAACTACACTATCAAAAAGTTGCGTAATTCATATCTAAAAGTTTTTTATCCCACCAATTCCTTGTATAAGTAAATTATTTCGGTATTTTTGTGTATGAATAGAAGAGGAACACCGTTCAGCCATCTTAGGAAAACCCCTTGAGACGTTGTTTTTCCTTAAATGTGGTTGCGATATATCGGATATAACTTGTAATGGCATTGAGGGTATGAAAGTAGTAAAAATTGATGCGAATCTTTATAGGGTTGCTTAAACTTTAAAAATATAGATCTGAATGTAGACTAAAGTTATAAAAAACTCTCTACCTACTATAAAGCGGAAATGGAACCCAAATAACCATTCAAAACGACTATAATGGTTACACCGAGGGTCCCGGGTTCGATCCCAAGGCAGTACATTTGCATTTGTGTGCATAGATATGTATGTATTTACATAAAAAACTAAGTATGTTTATCTGTTGTTTAGTACCCATACTACAAACTTATCTACCGACCGACCTTAATCGGTTAAGTACGAATGTAAAAAAAGTTACATTATTCCCTTAAATTAATAAATATTTAAGTCTCTTAACTTCATATAGTCAGAAACTAAGCATCTAGCCTTTAATATTTGTACACATTAACAACGGATCTCATAATACACTTTTTGTACATACAAACAGAGGTGCTCATGTTGAAGGAAAATATTGTGAGGAAACCTGCGCACAACCTTTGAATTTCTTTGTAGGCGTGTCTACAAAGAAATTCAAAGGTTGTGCGTGAAGACGGCCAATCCGCACTGAGCCCGCGTGGATGACTAAGGCACACTTTACGGGTAGGCTCATGCCCGTCGGTCGGAACGTATAATGAGCTGATGATGATGTGCTATACGTCGCAACATATGCCTAGTATATAGTTCATTGGGTATCAATTATTGGAAAAAAGAAGGAAGTAGGTACTTCTAAAAGTCTTATGCCCAAAGACGATATATCTAAATCACACCTTAGTGTATAAATCAATTCCTTTCAGTGCTACCCCAATCTGGTCCACGAGTGGATGGACTCAAGACCGAATACCACATCAACAGCCGCGTGAACGTAAACTGCACAACGACCCCATCCCGGCCTGAGGCTCAGCTGAAGTGGCTCCTCAACGGGCAGCCTGTGCCAGCCACGTACCTGCGCGGTCCTTTCCTCCTAATACCCACAAACCAACCATTCACGTACCAGTCTAAGCTGACACTCGACTTTGTTCTCCACCCTTCACATTTCGACTATCGGGGAGCTGTCACTTTAAAGGTTTGAAGGAATTCTTGTTCACTCTTAATGATAATAGCTTTCATTATTGAAAAACTTTGGGAGCTTTCCGCCGCGTTTTCTCGGCAATCTTACCTGCAGTTTGGGCAACCTGATAACTAGCGAGTCCCAAATCTGACAACCAAGTCAACCATCCTTTTTTTGTTGCTCAACGTGCTACGGAAAGGGCATAGCCCTTTACGTGATTCCCTATGCGATAATATCCGGAACACGGATATCCATAGAAGAGCTAGAGTGACCGTCATAGCCCACAGAATTTGCAAGTTAAAGTGGCAGTGGGCAGGGCACATAGTGCTAGAACCGATGGCAAATGGGGCGGAATGGTTCTCAACTGGCGTCCGTGTAACGGAAAACGAAGCGTAGGCCGACCCCCAACCAGATGAACTGGTGCCCTAGTTAAGATGACAAGTAGAAGATAGATGTCAACAGTAAGGGATCGGTCCGCGTGAAAATCATAAGGGGAGGCCTTCGTTCAGTAGTGGACGTTTTAAGTTGTAATGATGATGCCCAAAAGTGACCTGCAATATGTTGAAGATAATCCTGTGGTTTGATAGACTTTTATTTTTCAGTGCCAAGCTACCATCCCGCCGCTGTACCATCAAGAGACGCAATACACATTCTTCGATCCGTCGTTCACAACAACTGAATCACCGACGACGACCCCAATACCTAATAAAGGTATTGTTATTTTTTGCTTTATCAAAAAGCGTTGTAAAATTGCAATTTATTTATTAAGAAAATGAAGAAGTTTAAAGTTCGCATCACGTTTTAATTGATTGAAAAGCAGATCATATAAATAAACTCACACAAGTCCGAGTAACAAGATGTCAGTATTTTAAGGAATGAGTATCTATTTAAGGAAATTAAAATATCACTCAATATTTCAGTACCTAACAGACTACGAGTACACAACTGGAAAGTGGGATCAGCTAGAACCAAAACAAGGGACAAGAACTGATTTTGTCGTACGACAACATTAATGTTTTTACAATTTTAAAAAATTGTATTATTATTTTAATTTTTTTTTTCAGGTTATACAATGTCGGACATTCCCATCGTATTGCTGTTCGTTCAGGTGCTAGTTATGAGGATTCTAAATAATATATGTAGTTGCTAACCAATAATTAATTTGTATATCAAATCTTAGATTTGTTATTGCATTACTTAGACTTAGAATGTTATAGATTTTTAAAAGTCTCTTCACTTCGACAATAAAATTCGTTGTTTGTGTCCAAAAGGGCTAGTCTGAGTCTGGGCTGAGTTACAAGAATCTTGAACTATTAATGTAAAATCTGGCCATTTGGGGCTTAAAATTTGATACATATATGTCTACTTTTTGCTGTTATAGCCATATGAAAAAGCGTTAATTGTTAATTGTACGGAGACCCAATTAAATATGGTATGAGGTTTTTGTTAAAGAGGCAACTGAAAATCATTAACTTAAAAAAGTCACTATTATCCGTTTAAGCATTTTTATTTTAAGCTAATTCTCTACATTGTTTCTTTAACTATCTAGTTAAGTAGGTACTAAGTATACATCTTTTATATGAATTTCTGAACTATTTAAACGTGAAGTTTATGTTTTGTACTTGGAGTAGTCAATTATATTATATTTCATAATAGGTATTGACTGCATTTATTTTAGAATCGTTTTTCAGTATTTTTTACACTGGTGATTTTGTATTTTTTAAGTTTTATTATTATTTTATTAGGAGTAGAAGTCATTTTGGTTTCCCGTTTTACCTCTTTATAATTCAGACATTAATTATTGTGATGATGAATTTCTTAACTTTAAAAAAATGTTATATAGGATTTATAAGATGTTAATTTCTATAATGAAATAAAACCTATGAATGTATATAATATATGTTTATTTACATTGATTATTTATTTATTGCCATAAGTTCATTGTGTCCGTCTAGAAGAGTGCCATTCAAGTATCATTCAAAGTTCAGTATCCAGAGCCTCTAGGCCCATTTGGTCCACCGCTAGGATAGCCGTCGCTGCTTCCTACACCTTCGCTTCCACCAGAGCCGCGGCCGCCTTGTGGACCACCACTTGGGTACCCACCGTTACCACTCTGACCACCCGGGGAACCTCTACCACGACCACCACTCTGAGAGCCGCCTCGACCACCTCCAGGTCTTCCACTTGGGTAGCCTTGACCTTCTTGTGGTCCTCCATTAAAATTCTCCAAGCCATTATTACCCGATGGGCGTCCAAATGACGGCTGGTCCTCTTGCCCTGAGTTTCCAGAGGGGTAACCATTTTCGCCGTTTATATTACTCCCGGGCCCACCTCTTGGGTATCCCATGGATTCTGAACCACCCAGTTGGGACTGAGCGCTCTGACCAAAATCGTTGGCTTGTTCGAACCGACTTGGTCTGCTGTCTTGACCGGGGCCGCCTTGCGGGTAACCAATCTCATTGTCCCCACCTTGGAATCCACCGCCCGGAGTTCCACTGGAGTAACCTTGGCTGGCACCTTGGCGGCCTCGATTTCCACCTAGAATTTTTGATATCGGATTGTACAGAAAGAAACCTTTACCAAATAAATTGGTACTATTTTTGTCTTATTACATTGATCTATCTCTAGAGTTCGAAGTATGTATCTTAAATTTAAAAAAGCTTTTAACTAACGAGTTAAGAAATAGGCCTGACATGGGAATGTCCTATTTCTTAACTCGTCAGTACTAAATTTAAAAGTGCTGTTAAGTCAATCACAAAAATATTTACCCGAGCCGAAAACAGCAGCACCGCTACCGCCTCCTAATAACAAAACGCAAAACATATAACAAAATTAACACAAACTTCGCAAAATCAAATAGCAAATTCATAGCCTGGAGAAGTACACAGAGTGTATGTAAATGTGTATTATGTGCTCAGAAATGAAGTACTAGCGAAGTAAAAACATTTGATAGTGCAGGTGTCGAATGCTCGCAGCAGTGAAAGGCCAAATGAAATGAACCCACCCTCGTATCGTATCTGAGGTTTGTATCCCTGCAGGCCCGCCTCGTACTCAACAACCTGCTTCCTGCCATCGGGCAGCTCTACATTATACTCCCCTGTAGCGACGTCCCCGTCTCGTTGTTCTGAATGATGAAATTTAGTACCTGTCTGCGAGTCGTCCACATCATAGCTAAACTCGTATTTAGCCGGCTCCTAAAATCAAGAAGGTCCTTTCAAACTCTCAAAATGATAAAACAACAATTTTTTAAGAGTCAATAAATAATAATTTATGATTCTTACATCGGACTCATCTCCACCAAAATCGGATCCTTGATTTCCAAAACCCCTTCCACTACCTCTCGCGTTTGCTCCATTACCGATACCAGGAGTACCATAGGAAGATGATGGACGACCAAATTGTTCTTCATCTAATCCACGTTGAGAGCCACCAGACCCGGGTGTTAAGTAAGAAGAACTTGGTGATGGAGATTCAAGCCGACCACTGGGTCTGCCCCCTTGTGCTTGTATGTCACCAGTGGCCGGAGGTCCATACGATGATTCTAGCCTCTGGCCTTGTCTTGAATTTTCAGAACTTATGCCTTCACCTCTTCCTGAAGACAAACGATCAAAGCCCTGATTGTTGCTAGGTGCACCATAGGAAGACTGGGGCCGACCAAACGATGACTGGCCATTTGGCTGTCTACCAGATCCTTGGCGGTTGTTTTGGCCTTGCGGACCTGGCGTCCCATACTGCGAACTAGGCATATTGCCATTACCCCCTTGACCAAACCCACTCTGTGATGAAGGGCCATTTTGAGTTCGTTGTGATCCTTGATTAAAACCTCCACCCGAGGGAGGTCCATACTGCGAATTAGGAGAGCTTCTTGGTTGACCAGGTGGGAAATAAGAGTCTTGAGGTTGGTTCGGGTCACTGCCCCCATTGGGGCGTCCTAAATCTCCTCTCCCTAATGGGCTTCCTGGACCACCAAAACTTCCAGGGCCACCGGAGCCCCCAAATCCATTTGAGCCACTTCTTCCTGGTGGGCCGTATTCAGAAGATGGTCTACCCCCATTGCCGGATGTTGGGGGCAAATAACTATTAACTGGAGGTTCGCATTTGCCCACCGTCCATGCAAGAGCTGTTATCCAAAGAATGTGCTGAAAAATATGTCATGATCAATTAAATAATGTTGATTATCGTCTTTATAAATTCGAAAAAATAAACTTACGCCAATCATTGTAAATTATTTTGCATATAAGTTTTTGAGTTTTCAATAACTAAATTCCAGATGATGTTATGTTATTAAGATTTAGCTTTTGAATAGTTTAAATTTCAATAGCTCGCGTTTATATAGGCGGTCTAGGGCCGAGGTTGGAGAGCGTGATATCAATAGTAATGCAAGAGATGCACGCGTGTCGTGTCTTTGCTTCTAATTTCGTGCATCTTCAAAACGGTATCTATGCATTCGCCCCAAATGCATACTGTATTGGTGCACGCCATTTGAACTAATCAACGAAATTGCGGTTCAAATTAAACGTGAGTGAGTAATAATTTTGCCACTTGTATTACTTTAAGTGCAGAGCTTTGAAATCACTCAGATTAATCTAGTTATATCACATCAATTGGTTTATCATCAATAAGTTGTCAACAGGTTCTGTTAAATACAAACTTAATGAATGCGTACTAAAGATATAAAGTAGAGTAGTTTCCAATAAAGTTTTTCTCAATATAAAAGTGATAAGCCAGTGTGACGCTCCGCTTTTTTTTTAACCATCGTTTTATAGGGAACAAAATAGGTATGAACTCATCTGAATAAGTGTTATAGCCACGCTTTTAAAGCAAGAATACGAATTGCATAACCGCGGTTTATTTGATAATGATTTTAATTCACCCTACCTCACTTACCATTATTTGCCCTGCCACTACAATTATTTGAATCTTAAAAATATAGAATTATCTAGTTTTTTATACAGAAAAGCTTGTTTTTTATTATAGTGTTTAAGTTATACAATGTAGGTATGTTTTTGTAGTGTTGAATATGGGAACTGCCTTCGTGGGCACAGCGTTCGGGTTAGTGGCACGGAGGTCGTGGGTTCGAATCCCGCGGGGAAACATTACAGTGTGTGATGCTTCCGAGTTTTATTACGACGTTGCAGACTGAGTCACCTGGTTGTCTGAAAAGAAAAATGGTTCCATGATTCGGAGGGCACGTTAACCTGTCGGTCCAAGTTAAATCTTAGGTTGGTATATAGTCGTTAACACCCACCAATCCGCATTGGGCCCGCGTGTTGGGCACCGGTCCAACCTTGGGCCTGTCTGACTTTCCATTTTACTTTGAATAGATATTCTTTACATTCACAAATATTTTTCATAAATGTTTCGCGCGCGCTTTCAACTGAATATCCTATTCAACCTATCACAGTCCACAGGTGGACATAGGTCTCCCCCATTTTGCGCCAGATATCCCGGTCCTTCGCTTTTGCTCATCCAGTCGTCGGTCCATCGGGCCGGAGGGCGTCCTACGCTACGCTTGCCGAGACGCGGTCTCCACTCCAGAACTTGTCTGCTCCAACGGCCATCGGTTTTGCGACATACGTGACCAACCCACTGCCACTTCAACTTGCTGATCCGGCGGGCTATGTCGGTAACTTTAGTTCTCTTACGGATTAAATCATTTCTGATCTTATCCCTAAGAGAAACCCCGAGCATAGCTCGCTCTATTGCGCGTTGAGTGACTTTGAACTTGTGAACCAATCCCGCAGTCAGTGTCCATGTCTCGTATGTAAAGTACGGGAAGGACGCATTGCTCAAAGACTTTTGTCTTTAAGCATTGCGGAATCCTGTGTGTGTAGACCTGATGTAACTTGCCGAATGCCGCCCAGCCCAACTGAATCCACCTACTAGCTTCCCTCTCGAAATTGTGCCGCCCAAGTTTGGCCCAAGTACACGTATTCTTGCACAACTTCGAGAAGGATGCCATCGACGCATATCGGTTGTGGCATGACATCATGACAACATGACTTTCGTCTTGTCCAAATTCTTGCCAAGCCCAACTCGTCGGGAGGATTCATTAAGGCTATTCAACATCTCAGCAAGCTCTTCCGATGACTCTGCAAAGATAACGATATCGTCAGCAAAGCGCAGATGAGAAATATACTCTCCAATGACGTTGACGCCTCGTTCAGACCAGTCCAGGGTCTTGAAGACATCCTTCAATGCGTTTGTGAACAGTTTCGGGGATTTTTAAATATATACCTTAAACAAAATATTTGGTCTCAAGTCATTATTTTGTATAGACATTTTAATAAAATGTTGTCTGATCATTTCCCACGTATCTATGTGTTTATTTGTTTGCGAACAACTGCATGGTAGTATTCAGTGTGTGAAAAACAATGTCAAGGGTTTTTCTTTCAGTAATATTGAAAATCTATTACAGAATGTGGTTTAACATGAATCTCATAATTTATGGGTATATTTTATAATGTAACTATTAATTCCTCGTTGTTGAATTTTATTATATAGATTCAGCAATTTTTATATTCAATTAGTGGGAACTAAAACAGGAAACAAAACTCTTTTGGGCCCTGATTTCGATAATTTTAAAATGCGCTACTGGAATACTGGGATTAAGAAATCAGGAATTAGTTACCGCTGTCTCTTAAAACAGCACTGTAATGATACGTCGGAAATGTTGTACCAGAAAAGATAAAGTAATATTTTTGTAATACTGTCGCAAGCCCCTTGATCTGATATCTTATTGGACGTCCTCGTCCTAATACATCAACGACTTGCTGTCTGGTGACTTGACCTCTGGTGAAAACCGGATGAGATAGACGGAGTACAAGTATATAGCTGTGCCAAATGAGGGAATGATAGTCCAGCCGTGAACTATGATAGGTGGAAGTAAAAGAAAAATGAATTGTATGATTTATTCAGATTAATAGGAAAACAGTGGTTCATTTAACTATCATTCAATCATGACTGATTACAGAACTTCTACATATTGAAGAGGTCCTGGTTGACAACGCATTATTAAAAGTAATGTTTGCTGCGGTGTGTAATTAAGGAGCGTAAACATTTTGATGGCGTCGGGTGGCTCTCAAACGTGCGGTGTGATCTGTGTCATCGCTTGTTAGGCGAATCGTGCGAGCGTGTGCGGGTGGTGCAACGCCACCTCGAAACTGTGGACACCTAATGCAGGGCTGTAGCCAGTACTATTACATTAATTACAAATCTGAGTTAAAAATAACGATATGCTAAAACTCATATTTTACGAATTTTATTAGTCTTCTTAAAGTACATTAACCGACAAAAAAAATAAAACCAAAGGACTTACACAAAACAAAACACATTCAATTTATGGCAACTTTTGCTATGAAAGCATTTTAATATACAAAATTCATAAACTACAAAGGCGTCACGTCATAATTAAGTAGCCATTTGTATAAAGCGTTTTTGGGAAAGTCGATTTATGTTTTTTTAGAATTGGGAAACCTCTGTGAGTTATAATGATAACGGAGTCGTATTTAACTAATGTTTCTATTACAAAGCGGTCCATCGATACCTTAGCAGAAAATAATTGTCATCATCCCTGTTTTCAACGAACCCATCCATAAAACAACACCTTAAAGTCTTTTGTCAGCCCTAGAAGTTAATGGTAGAATCCGTGCCGTTGTCTTATTTATTACTAAGACTGATATTTGATTTGGTTCATTGTGATGTAAGTCGATAGCAATAGTCTACCTGTATTAGTTCTTCCTTATATGGAACTAATAATTGACCTGATCTATATACCTGCAATGCAAAGGGCTCTAGATTGTTCCTCTTGGGAATCAGAAAATTCAGATCAGTAACTAATAATGGAATCCATTAAAATAAAAGCGTTCTTAAAGACCTCGCGAGGCACAAAGTTATATAGGTGTATCCTTGATTTTGTCAAAGATACTTGAACTCACACTCATGTGGAGTATCCACATTTGTGATGATTCTCTGTTTAATTGGGGCAGGATACGCTAAAACATCTATTTGCCGACAAATAATATTATTTCTACTTCTGAAATCACGTTAACTAGTTTGTCACGATTACCACCCGAGTAAGTTTATATAATTGAATAAAAATGGCGAGCAGTTGACATCACTAGTAATAAGTTTCACCTGCCTGTGACGGAAATAGTGTTGAAGGAAACGAATGACTGTTGCTATAGCTAACCATTAAATAAGTTAACATTGCCCTTTATCTGTCACCCCATGTCAGGTATTTTTTACCTAAATGGCTAAGTATTGAGACTACCACCAAGTGAAACTGGAAGGCGGTTCAGAAACTTTGAGATACAGGTAAGTGAGGTAGGTCTGATCGTTTATCATTATAATTGTATCCTGTATACATCTTCGTGCCCTATATACTCAGGTAAGTTAAGATCGACACACAATATTGTGTTGGTCTTCCATTTTCACCTATCATTCAGAAACTTGGGCTGATCATACTTCTTAGCTTCATCTTTCTTGACACATTACATCCGTCATTGCTTTGTCCTCCGTCTTACCTAGCTTAAGCAAAGCTTAAGCAACGCATAATGCCTGTGTCATCCTCTGAATCACTTAACGTACCTGGACAAATAGCTTTCTGTCTTATATTAGAAATTATACTATTCTGTACGAGACACTTTTTTAAAAAGAGCAACAACTGAGTTGCTTGCTGGATTCTTCTCAGTAGTAGATTCCAGGCCAAACCAGTGGTAGCTTCATTTGACGCTCTTAGGTTTTTTTATGGACCTAAATTGAATAAAGACTTTTGGATTATGATTTATTTTAATTATCAGCTTCCTAGTAACTGATTCCACTTTCAGTCATCTAGCTTTATAGTGTAGTTATTTCAAAGATAGGAAGAAGAATCAGCAAGGCAAGACAATTTAAACAGACATAGATACTAACTGCATAAAAATAAATATCTCATGTAAAACGTCAAGTACTTTATTAATAAACACTCAGGATAAATGTAATAAATTTCCTACTTAAAAAATATTTATAACAGTAAAAACTGATCTTGAAAATTGAAAAGCTGATCTTTACCCTGGCTCCATGTTTATTAAACACTAGCGACCGCCCCTGCTTCGCACGGGTGCATTGTTGAGCCTATCATTACAACCAAACAAACAAAGTTTTCCTCTTATAATATTAGTGTAGACAAGAGCGATCGGACCATGTGGTCGATAGAATTTACCAAATTAGGTTGTTATATCAAATGATATTGTTAGTAGTAAAAGTATTAACAATACTCATTTAATACTCCGATTTATGTTCTTCCTTATAATGAATTACACTAGTTATTATATTTTAAAGAAAAAGTAAGAAAATATATAAGGAATTTCAAATACAAAAAGAAACAAAAAACAACTTTACATTTATTTTTACTAATCAACTCAAAAAACCTATTACAATTTAGTTTAATTATGAGTATATTAACTTATAATAGTCGAGATCTAATATCTACATTATTCGCTACCAACTGACCTTCCATATTTCATAGGTTAGTAGGTTCCGATTGTTTTATAAATATTTATTAATAATATAATCTTATTTCAGACTATATTTTTTAAGAGAAAGATTACCCTATTCGTTAACTTTGTTTTCATTAATTTAATAAAACAATGACACATCGTTATTGTTAATGCTAAATGTGTGTGGCATTTAGTGAACATAATATTATTAGTAATTTAATATCATATTGATAACAAATCGACACACTTTATTTTTAAGAAATAAAAAAGTGAAAGACTATTCTTGCGTAAGACAGTATCTACATTTATAATTATAATACCGATGCTAACGTAATTATTAATTTTACACAACAATATAAAGTCCGACTTAAGTAAGTAAATACATAGATGCACAATTCTGAATATTTTTTAGTGATATAGGTAGGTACTTCAATTATTATTATTCCTTTATTTTAAAATAAATTGTTTGCATTCATTTTGGTTTTTAAAGTTGCTTAGATTGTTCACTAATAGTATTTTTAAACATAAGAAAGGAAAATGTTACACAACTTCTTTAAATGGGTGTGATGACCTACAATCCGTGTACGATTGAGACTGACTAACAGTATCCAGTTATTTCACTGTCTGACTGACTAATATCATATAGTAATTAAAATCATAAGCAGTAATAGGTTCTAATATCGCCTGGTGATATATTAGTAAACTGGGTTTGTATTTGTTCTGTGGTATCTTAGTATTAATTCATGTTACCAAATTTACATAACGCATTATATACACTTTTCTGTTCATATACTACTATATGTATGATATAATAACTATATGGTTTAACTTACCATTTTGACTTTTAAAATTACAATGTACAACTATCTCTTTTGTATTATGTTTACATAATCATCAATAAAACGTTTCTCTATATTACTTAAAACTTTTACAAATTCCTGTTATATGTAGATATATATTTCAATGTATCTTCTTTTGGAAAAGTAATGAGTGTATCTCGGTAGCAAGTCTACATGTAGAGCTAAATATTAATATAACTACATGGACCTTGCGGCGGATTGCGAAATTAACTCTAAAAGATTAGTACCTAATGTAATTCTAATTAACAAACTGTAGGAATTGTTTGCAATGCCACAGGCTCTGTTTTGGAGCGACGCGAAAGTATTGCTCGATCTCTGCCAAAGACTTGCCCTTGGTCTCTGGGACCGCGAACAGTACAAAAGAAGAAAGCAACCGCGAAGCACGAGTACATCCAGAATGTTCCTGCTGACGTCAGCACTGTCTGTAATGGACAAAATTACTATATTCGACTAAAAGTATCATGCAAAACACCAACTATAAAAATACAACCATTTATACTTTGCCCATATTAGCACACCACGCTGGACTTTACTAATGAGATAACGGTAAATTAAATTAGTACATGAAATATCTATGAAATAATAAAAAGAAACGTACCTAAAGATAACAAAAACTACCTAGTTTATAGACACGAAGTTCAATAGCTTTAAATCTTAATTGAACTTTGCTTGGGGTCTCTCTAAGGATAAAATAACAACCGACATTATCCGTAAGATAAACTATGTTGCCAACATAGCTCGCTGGATCAGCAAGTTGAAGCAGTGGGCCGGTCACGTATTTCGCAGGACGATAGCCGTTCAAGCAGACGAGTTCTGGAGCGGAGACCGCGTTTTGGCAAGCGTATCTTCGGAGAGCCTCCGAAACATTGAACCGACGACTAGCGAAAGGTCCTTAATGGAGACTGGATGAGGATTGGGACAGCTAGAGCAAAATAGGAGAGCTTATGCCCAAAAGTGGACAGCAACAGGTTGAAGAGAGAGAGAGAGCAAGGGAAAAATCGTATTTACTCTCAATCATCGTTTACTTTGAATTAATATTTACCATATTAATTAGGTTCAGTTTGTAGCATTTCATACCTCTAAAGCATGGTAGGTCTTGATGACGGTGAACATGGAAATCAAGTTGACAGCGCTGGCCATAGCAGATAGCTGGGATCGGTAGTGCGCCGGGAATAACTCGCCGAGCAGTAGAAGGGAAGCCCGCCGAACCCAAGGGAGAATCCTACCATAAACACCACAAGGCTCACGACTGGTAAATATCTGGAAAAAAAATGTTCGTGATTTAAAGTTAGCCAAAAAATAGGTACATAAGTTTCTTCATAAACTTGTTTAATGTTTCTCGTGACAAGACTCTGTATAAATACTGAAAAGTTCTTACAATATAGGGGTCGATAAGATTTATAAAATATAAGATTAATTGATGATTGAAAATTATCTGTAAAACTTTTGTCTTTCCGAATTTTGAAATTATATGTACGTTGATCCAACGCTTTTATGGCGAAGGAAAAAATCGTGAGGAAACCTGCGCGTGGAGTCGGTCAATCTGCACTGGGCTCTGGTGTACGACTTAAGACCTATACACCATTTACGGGTAGGCTCGTGCCTGTGAGCTGATGATGATGATGTTTAAATTTATGAAAAAACAGGTAAGAACATGTTGTTATGTAGATTAGTTCACATAATAAAAGCAACTCAAAGCACAGACCCTTAGACCATTGAGTACCTAGCTTTAAATAATTCCTGTTCATCTCAATTTTTATTTATTACGATTTTTCAATTTTCCGATTTAAACCAAAATATTATTTACGATCATACCCAAGCCATTGCTCTTTCTCAAATTCGAAGTAAAACGCAGCACCCATGGCTGCCATAGAGAAGCACATGACAGCTGCAGAGACGAGCAGTAGAGGTCGTCTTCCGGCTCGGTCCACCAGCAGTGTGCTCACGCCGTTCATCACCAGTTGCACCACTCCTATTATAATGGTTGCCGTCATCGCGTCTAAATTACTGCCTGGAAGGTCAATGAAAAAAATATCATGATCTATTGTTTACGCGCGTTCATCAATCAATCGGATAAATAGTATAACAAATAAATATTTTTTAAGCATTCCAGCAAAGTGTAATTTTGAGTGTTAGCTCGCTAATATAATAATAAACTTTTATTGCACATAAAACATATTACAAGGGAAAACATGAACAGAACAAAAAGTGTACAAATAAGGCGGTCTTATTACTAAAAAGCAATTTCTTTCAGACAACCTTCAGAAGAGGATAGTTTCTTAATAATGATTAATTGGGCTGTGCAAAACTTAGAACCTAAGTTATATAAAAATAATAAAATACAATAAACATAATTTCAAAACATACATACACAAATACATACATATAAACAGTATCAACGCATATACCTTGGATGAAATATTAAATACATACATTCACATAAGTGCTATCAAACTATAAGAAGAGAAAGAAAAAGAAGAGAAATTTAAAATTCCGGTGTCAAGTATGAAGTATTACGGGGGAATTAGAGACAGGAAATATGATTTAACATTAGATTTGAAAATGGGCAAGGAGTGAGAATTTTGAATAGATACGGGAAGAGAATTCCATAATAGTATGGAGCGAACAACGAAAGATTTTGAAAAATAACTGGTGGAATGTGAAGGGACAGTGAGATGAAGTTTCCGGCAAGATCGCGAGTTCTCACTTTTAGAAGAAGGAAGAAAATTAAAGAATACCTTGAGGTAAGGTGGAGAACACGGATTGAATAAAATATTGTAAAGGAGAGAAAGAATATGTAGATCGCGTCGTCGACGAACAGTTAGCCATTTCAACTGTGCCCGATATTGAGACACATGATCGTATTTACGCAGCCCGAAAATAATTGCTATACCGAAGTTTTGGAGGCGCTCAAGCTTACTCAGTAGCGATTCACTTATGTCAGAATAGCAACAGTCCGCATAGTCCAGGATAGGCATAAGCAGAATTATATATAAATTATTTACCAGCCGTTTTAAATATTTCAACAGTGAAAAAGATGACGGCGTCAATTCCGCTGAACTGCTGGAAAAAGAGCAACGCAAAGCCCACAATGAGTGGCTTCATGACTGCTGTTGAGAAGAACACCTTGCGTGTGAACAGGCTCGGTGGACCGGATAATTCTTCAGTTTTTTCTCTGAGGATAAAAAATATGTTAGTTCGCCGAATTCTTTGTACTCCCAATCGATAACACAAAAACATTAAACCTTAACTAACTTTAGCTGCCTATGTGTTCCAAACTAAAGGTATGAGTCTCATTATGGCTACTGCAAAAATGTACCGCCTAAATATTTCAATAAGGCAAAACAATTTTGCATAATAACGGCGATCCATTTGTTACATTCTGGTTTTATGTTTTTTTTATACTAATGAATTCAATTTTAGAGATCAATCGAAAATAAGCATTATTGGTAAGAAAACATCAGATGTAGACTGTTAGATATCGACGCCACGAGAAGTGCAGCGCCTACGGCTTATTACTCGTATGTCTCGTGGTAATAAAAGTAGTCTTCACTCCAGAGTGAAGATTACTTTTATACCATATACCTTTTATACATATATACCAGAACTCGGGGTTTATATAATTCTGCCTATATTATATTTTAGGGACACACATATATACAACTCTTATAGCACAAGTAAAACGGCCGGTAACAGCTGGCATCGGAAAACGGTAGACAGATATATGTGGCGTGCTATTGGAGAAGCCTATGTTCAGCAGTGGACAGGAGTAGGCTGATGATCATGATAGCACAAGTAGCACGTAACGGGGCTTATTCAGAATACATCTATTGCCAAATTTCACATTTAATTGTTGAGCATAATTTTGATTAACAAAAAAGGTGCATGCAGAAATAAAATTAATTTTCACTCAAAATTCATTCAAGTAACTATTGATGTATTGGTAGAGTCCCTTTATCCTTATATCCCCAATATATGATAATTTAATAACGACTAACTCTAAAGGATCCTTGACTACAGCTGTCGCCCTCGCAGATAGATGCAACCAACTGATAGAAGGAGCTGGGTCTTCACCACGGCCTTCCAGCCACACAGGCGATTCCGGCAATGGCAGCAACACGAAAAACAAAGCAGCTGCGTACGATAAACAGAATATTTAGTCTTGTTTTGAGAGGTACGGAACTTTTCCTTATTATAGCTATTAGACTGCAATAATTTAGTTTGCTTTATAAAAGCCTAAATATAAGTAACGGAATAATTTGGACATCTGTTTATAAATTTTAGCATCTCTATTATACAAGATTTTCGATAGACCTAATTAGATCTATATAATAAATAAAATACGGGGGACCAAGAATTACAATCTAACTTTTCAATTTTATAACATTTTAAATCTTATTAGATAAATTCAAACATAATTTCTAATTTAAAAACCTACCACAGAATACGGCCGAGAAGAAAGCGAGATACCGCCAGTACAGCCAACTGCCAGCGACGTAGGAAATCAAAATCCCAAGAGACATGGACAGCGTAGGCAAAGACCCTAACCTGCCTCGAATCTCAGGGTCACAACATTCGCTCACCTGAAAAATTAAGCAATATTTTAAAAAAATGTATCTCGGATAGTTTATCCTTATGAAATAAAGTTAAAAAAAGTGAGAACCACTTTTACAGTTTTCTTGTGAACGTAAGGTGTATCCTCAGGTCAGAACAGTTTTAAGCGTAATGTAAGATTTTAGGAATTATACAGACGACCTTACATATAATCGCCTTACTAAGGTTATTCAATAGTACCATTAATTGAATCATCAGGCTCTATAATGTCCCACTGCAGGGACAGGCCTTCCAACATTGCTTGGCTATGAGGAGTTTGGGCTGTAACCCACCATGTGCCCAATACCTAGTGCGAATTGGTGAGTGTTAAGAATAATCAATGAAGACTAATGTAATGAATAATAAAATAAAATTTATTTCCCAGGTCCAAATGGTGTTTTATTTAATTTTGTTAACGTTGGCAGACAACAGTACAATTATATAATCAAGTCTATTCTTTTGTCAAGAAGCATAAGTATTTACGTTAAAATTTTCGGTTGACAAACATCTCATTAGGACTTTGACACAATAGATTTTCTATTATATAGATTCCTATCACTTGAATTGTTACAATAGTAATTCAACCACATGAACCTCATTATCTAAGTTTAATCAACTTGTCTGTTGTATCACAATAATATTGAACTGTTCTGAAGAACAAGTTCTATTTGTGTATTGTAGATACAATGAGCAATATACTTGTCAGCTCATTCATCAATTAATCTATTTTATTTACTTACGTATTATTTTATGTTGACACAGTTGATTTCATATAAAAGAAACCTGCATAAGAACAGTCTGTGCACTTTTCAAAGCGCTAGGTTAGATACATATCACATAAAAACACGGAATGTAATGTTTACTTATATTTAGATAATTCCACATACAGCTTTAACAAACACCGTTTCAAATTAGGTATCACAGACAGCTCCATTGTAGAGTATGCAAAAATGCTAAAAAAACGACTGACAATGGCAGCTGGAGCGTAATGTCATGGTAGAGTCATTAGTTAGTTAATTTTAAGATTAGGTTTTTCATGCTTTAAAGTAATATGATTTTTACCAGCATACAATAACATTTTACTCGCGTCACACGCTCGTATGTATAAAATACTGTAAATTTTCACATTATCCAGTAAAAAATTATGTTATTTTCACTACGCAAAAAATCTATGTTGTGAGATGAATTTATATCCGGATAATACCTTTTTTATATCATTTTACAGACAGACAGACAGAGATACTTTACATTTATAATATTAGTATGGATTATATAAAAAAATATTATACATAATTAATCACTTTTCAAATGGCATAAATGACATATCGTGGCGGCCTTTAAGTATAATAGCGATTTGTTATGTACGTAACATTACTAATATTTTATAATTTTATTTTTATTAGGAAGGTATGTGATTTGGTATCGTTTGTAATGTTTGTAGTCCTAAAATAAAAAAATAAATCTACTTACGTAAACCTGGGCCGGGGCAAGACCAAAGCCCACACATAGTCCTGTAATAATTCGGCCTACTAGGACAAGGGGGAAGTATTTTGCGAAGCCTAGTATAAGCCAGCCAGCCGCCCAAAGAGGAGCCGTCAGCTGAAGCGTGCGCCGCCGACCAGCGCGCTGCATTAGCATCCCAGATAGGGGCACTGCCCACAAACGCACCCAGCGGCGGTATTGCACCTGTAATTTAAATATTTGTATCTAAATAAAACGTTTTCAAGAGCTTTTTCGTCCATGCGGTAAATACAAAAACGTAAAGTTGCTTTTCAATTGTCTTTTTTAATTTACTAGCTTTTTTCTTCGTTGAACTCTTTTGTTATTATATGTTAGATATAACAAACCTCGCATATTTTTTCTCAATCACAGGCTCTCTATTAATTACCTATGTTTACTTCGACTTATTATTTTCAAACGCCGCTCACCTATAAGGTCATACCAGCGCTTCCTCGGATATGTCGATGCTGCGAAAGGATATCTTTAGGTGGACCCTTTCTTTAATTTTTAATTTTATGAATTATCTTACCAATCCATGATTTTTGTTCATTGCTCTGTATAATGTGTGCGTCAGTAGACTCTATTGATGGAATCCCAGATGAAGAGTACCCTCGTACTAAGCCAATAATGAGGAAAGATATCGATGCTCCCAGCGTCAACCATAACTAAAACAAATAATATTGTTTAAGTATATATTTTTTATAATGCAAAGTGGAACGGTGTGTTTCCATTTCTCTCTTAACCTTTAAACTCCCGAATTACAGACACAATAGCAATCCTATTGCTTTGGCTGAATAAAGCAGATTTTAAAGCAGTTAAAGTGTTCTGAATAAGGTAATATACGATAAGTATATAAAATTATGCTATAAAGATAATACGTACTCCTAAAAGATCTAAATCTCTTTACATTTGTCCCAAAAGGATACAACTGTTCAACAATAGGATCCAAAATCATAGCTGTTAAAAACTATCTAGGAACATGGCCATGTAGATAGACTTCTCTGCAGAACATTAATATTATCAAATTGTTGAGACTAAATAGCATAGCATACTTGTCATAGTACATAATGGTTAGTCTCTCTTATAGCATTTCCGCATTGTTAGGTCAGTGTGTATCGACCATATTTACACGACATTTACAGATAGTAACAATCTATACTCCCAGAACACTAATGCACTACCAAGCCAAAATTAAGCTTGTTTGTATTCTTACATATCTTCGAAGAAATGATAAAACTGTGATCAATATTTGTCATGACATTTTATCGGCTACTCTAATATCTTATACTTGGACCTAATAACAGAAACATTTCATGTTCCTATTTCACTAAACACACGACACTTTACATTTAAATATGTTTAGGGGATAAATATTTAATTCTTTATTTTTTTTTTATAAAGTAGGGGAGCTAAATAGTTGTAATGGTGTTTGACCAGCTCTATTCTACATCTATTTATCTGACATACCTTATCATTCTCTTCTTGTGTAAGTTTGGGTCGTAGGGAAGATTTTTGTGTTTGCGTAAAATGAGACTGAGAATAAAAAGTTTTCGAATTTAGAGTACTTCCCAAACATTATATATTAATTTGGCTGGGTATCTAATCGGTTTTGAGGCCATTACTTTCAGGACAGCTCTTTGTGCCCTTTCTAGTAGTAATATTTTAGTCTTACCAGAATGAACCCCAAGTTGGTATGTAGTAATTAATGATTGATTGTGAAAGGGCGAAATAGGCTGTTCTACGAATCAAAGTATCGGCACTAGTTCTCAATCTACTGAAAATGAAGATCAGTTTCCTAATCCGCCCAGTGATGGTTTTGATGTGCTCGTTAAATGATAAGGCGCTATCTAGTATCACCCCCAGGAACTTTATATTACTATCACGTAATATTGAACCACAGTGGCACGGATTCTGTTTGGATTCTGTTCCACATTTATGAGCTTTTATTAAGAATGTTTCATCAGGTTGTAACGATAATCTTAGTGAAAAGGTTAAATATCTAGTTTTGCTTAGATTCAGAGTAAGCAGATTGTGAGTCAGCCAAGCCATTACTGATTTAAAAGCTGACTCTGCACTCAATCGAGCATCCTCCCAAGTTTTGCCATGAGTGATAATTGCGGTATCGTTGGCGTATGCTACAATAACACTGTTAGGTAGTTTCATTTGATATAAGTCCTTCACGTATATAAGGAACAGGGTAGGCCCTAGGACACTTCCCTGGGTAACACCGTAGGCGATAGGTTCAGCCTGTCTGATGAAGTTTCCTATTTTTATACGTTGTGTTCGGCCACTGAGATAGCTCTTAAAAATGTCCAGCACAACACCACGAATCCCAAGGTTAAAGAGTTTGGCCATAAGTATAGGGATAGACACCGTGTCAAACGCTTTAGTAATGTCAATAAAAACTCCTAGAGAGCACAATTTACTGTTGGTATTTTCAATTATAGTACCTGTGACTTCCAGAACCGCATCCTCAACATCCTGGCTTGTTAATTCTAAAGCCAAATTGGTTGGGAGCGAGCAAGTTTTTTGACTCTAGATAGTTAGTTAGTCTTCTATTAATAATTTTCTCCAGTATTTTAGACAATACCGGTAGCACGGATATTGGACGGTAATTATTTGCAATGTGTCTATCCCCACTTTTATAAATGGGATGAACTAATGCTCTCTTGAAGTCTGACGGGAAAATGCCAGTTAATAGACACTGATTAAACAACTTCTTCAAAACCGGGATTAGAACATGTCTTGCATCAATAATAAAAGAGGTAGGAATGCTATCATACCTAAAATAATTTCATCTATTTCTTTTTTATCTGTACTAAGCATTGCCATGGACTCTCTCAGAAACATTCACTTCCTTACTAGGAATTTGAGTTGATGTATCAGGAAGATTCGAGGTAAGCCTCAATGCTAGATCTTTCCCTACGTTGGCGAAGAAACTATTTACAGAGTTCACCGAATCATGTGTATTGATACACGTGAAAAGTAGTTCATCAGATGACGACACCCCCTGTTTCAGATTGGAAAGTTGTTTTATAAGATTCCACATTTGTTTGGCATTCTTTTTATACTTTTCAAATTCTGAGCACTCGTAATCATTTTTAAATTTCTTGAGCAATTTATTGCAGAACTCTTTATACCTTTTGTAAGTTACCACTAGGACGTCATTCGAGGGTTGTTGTTTGGTTTTCTTGTAAGGTTTGTCTCTATGCCGTATACAGCGTAGCAGACCGGGAGTAATCCAAGGCTTAACAATACGTTTCCTGCTTGGAATCTTTGAAAACACACTTTTTGTTTTATTAAACAATAAGTTATGAAATAATTTAATTTATTGCTCATGTTATTTTCAAAGTTCAACATGCATGCTTTTTAGAGTTCCGAAACCAAATGGTAAAATACGAAATCCTTATAGATGCGTGATGTCGGTCTGTCTGTCCGTCTGTCCGTCCGTATATCGCACCCTTTTTTCTTCAAAACTATTAACACTACTCTATTTTAACTGTGTAAGTATTTATATCCTGTTATCCAGAACTTACTTAAACGTCCCCACCGAGGGGCACAAGCCTACCCGTGGCGGGTGTATAGGCCTTAGTCGTCCACGCGGGCCCAGTGCGGATTGGCCGAATTCACGCACAACCTTTGAATCTCTTCGCAATTTACGTGGCGGGATTGGAACCTGCACCCTCCCGATCGGAAGGCGACAGTTCACACCATTGAGCCACCGACGCTCTACATACATTGAACTGAAACTCAACCATTTTTTTTCATCGAATCCATGTGTAGGTCTCAAAAAATAATTGAGATTTCTAATTTTTTTTATAAATTGAATATTTTGCGTGAGATACTTTTCCACTTGAAAACAATGCCCCCCCCCCATTACTTCTAAATAATGAGATAGCTAAATAAGTAAATATATATAACGAACATTACCATGATGTCATACCAAATTTCAGTTTTCTACACAACAGGAAGTAACCAAACATTTTGAAGATCATTAGTGTGTGTCAGTGACGAAATCGGCGTATATTTAAAAATATGAAGAAAATCTAAGTTATTCAATTGAAATTTTGTATGTTAAATAAGTTTATTTTTGACATCATAATATAACAATATGTACTTTCTGGTAAATCTGAAACCAATTCTATGTGAGTTAAAAAAACCGACGAAACACTTCGAAAAAAGGTAGGTAGTGAGTGCCCTTGCGCTTCGTTTGGCTCGTCATGGCGGGGGCAGATGCACCAATCTCGACATACTTATAGGGGTAAACCTTGAAACAATGGCGAAATGGTCCATGTCGCATGTCAGTCGTAAATACTTAATTTTAGATCTAACAGGGGCTTTACATAGATTTCATTGTTCTGTTCACGATATAATGTAGGTATAATTTTCATTTGTTATTCCCCACTTATAGTCACTTCTTCTGATTTAATAGATAGGTATCTATCAATATTCTCATTCTTTAAAAGATTTTAACAAATCATAAAATAATGTAACCAAATTATTATAGCACTTATTATAATATCAAAGTTTAAGTAATTTAATTATAAAATACGAACTTAGTGATAACTGTTTACTAATCTGATTATTTGACACATCTATGCATCTAACATAGTAAATATCGTGACTTTTTTTGCAAAGGAAACGGAACCGATTTCATTAATTATTCTTACACAGAGCCGGGAGAAAAAGCTAAGGTCACGCCTCGCAATACCTTCTGAAGTAATCTAGTTGCATTATATTGTGATAGACTATCATCACTACCTGGTCTTTGTCGCTGATCCCCACAGTATTTTAATTAGTTCCACTAACATTTTGATTTTCTAGCTGACTGAACTTCATCAAATTAAGTAGCAAAAGACATGAAGTCTTATGAAGCTATTATATGAAGTAGCAAAAGACTGAATATCTAAATATCTATCTTTGCTACTTAATAATACCTGTACGGTATTGTATTACTCGTATTCAAAATCAAAATATCTTTACTCAAGTAAATATCTTTTGCAGATACTTTTGAATCGTCAATTATTATTGTTATTATTATATTTGTATGACTACCACTGGTTCGGAATAAGTAGGATCTCCGAAAAAAGCTGGCAAGGCATTCTAATGAAATGTGTACAGAAAATATCGTTAAAACGCGCCACGTTGATTACTAATCACTTATATGTTTTTTATTTTATACCGATTCATGTGACTTGTGTAAATGTCACTACAGGCTAATTTTGTTTGATACTAGTTAGTGACAATTTATAAGACAGTTTTATTGTTTTTAGAATGTTTTGCATGAATTGGTATTTTATTTTTTTCAGTTGTTAACATTTCAAATAAGAACATAATTTAAATATGAAGTGGTTTTGCGCAATACTAATGAACAGTCAATGAATCTACCTGTAGATTTTTAATACACTTACATGAGTTTATTTACACTTTAGAACACAAGTGTCCCCAGCACAGTGTATAAGGTGGTAATGCATAAGGTGAAAATAATGTCAAGGCGAACAATGCTGTATTATTGGTTCGGGTCAGTAAACCATAACATACTTTTCTGTGTCTAAGATCGTTGCGGGGTGAAAAAATATACCACTAGGTTAGGTAAGTTTGTTTAAACTTTAAGGCAAACAGTAACTATAGGGACATGTTTACTATTTATATAAATTGAAACATTTTAGTTGTTTTTATCAAAACTTTTTTTACAGTATTCGGACTACAGAACTAGGTACAAATTAAACAGTATCTTACTTAGTTTACGTGTCCGTTACAAACGAATTTGTTTTGTAGCACCATACCTCTCTTGCTGGCCTAAGCATCTATTCCTTTCAGATACCACAAACCACTGGTATTTGTTTATTGCTGTACGAGTATGAAGTCAAAATCGCCATTATTAAATAATTATTAAATAGTTTTTTTCCGCTAACCAAATATTAAAAAACGACCCATTTGGTGTAATGGTTGAGACGTCAGCTACTACACCTAGGGTTCTGAGTTCGATCCCCCGGCAGTACAATCATTTGTCTTTTTGCATTGGTCTGGTTGTTTTCTATCTATAATATGTATGTATTTACAAAAAAATATATGTATTAGTATGTTAATCAGTTGTTTAGTACCTGGAAAACATCTATGTATTTGCTAAGGTACTCGTATAATCAAAATTGATGAATGGTTGTCGTATTATTTAAGGATTCAAATTATATAATTCACCTAGGAACAACATACCTATATGAAGACAATTTATCTAACAACGGGATACAAGGAATCAGTAGTAGCGGGTGCACCACGATTGTGTGGGCCGTGTCGTGACAAATTCCGGTATAAGGAATAGTTAGAGCGATTGTCAAAGAAATAACAATGGTTTGCATACGGGCAGATCTTTTCGACACTCTATATCTATAAATTTCTATCCGATCATAGATCACATGTGTGATAATAAAAAGAGAGTGAACGACGTTACACCTGTTACCAGTGTGTTAAACATACGTATCCCCCAATAACATCCACTTACACCAGTCGAAAGTTATCTTTTAATGGCCATTTGGGGTGTTTTCTATATATAATATGCGTGAACTTACAATATAAAGTTCATAAGTATGTTTATTTTTATTTAGCACCTATATTACAGGTTAGATATTTAGTTTGGGGCTAGATGGCTTTCTTCTTTCTTTCTTTCTATTTTAAAGGCGCGCCTACATTGCGCTTCTCGGGAGAATAATTCAACATAAATATCCAGAGGCTGGATGAGAAAAGCGGAGGACCGGGATATCTGGCGCAAAATGGGGGAGACCTATGTCCAGCAGTGGACTGCGATAGGTTGAATATGATCCCGATTTTATAAGAATAACTATATAATTAGCGCTGCTGTCAACAAAGTTTACCTTATATTTCTTTGCACAATATTCTCACCAGCATCATCATCATCATTACAACCTAGAAAGTCCACTGCTGAACGAGGGCCTCCCCTAATTCTTCTTAATAAAAGAGGGACTTCCACGCGGACCGATCCCTTGCAGTTGACATCCATCTGCTACCCGTCACCTAAATCAGGTCATCAGTCTATCTGGTTCGGTATAATATTATACCCATTAACTTATTGGATATAAGTTATTGTTCCGTTCGGTGTCGAGACCCTTGGTCCGTGGGGTCCTAGTGCTTTGACGCTTTTCTAGGAAATTTCTAAAAGGTTAGTCGACGTCACAGGTGACCGAAGATCTGGCAGCTACCTTGGTCAAAGAATCAGTCTGGCAATCCAAAGGGGTAACGCTGCCAGTATTTTCGGAAACTTGCCGAAAGGGATTCTTTTTTATTTAATTATATTTTTAAGTTTTAATTATTTATTTTTAAGTGTTTAGGGTGTAATATATTTCTCAACGTTATGTTTCATGATATTGGTAGACTTAAGTTATTGTTTGCAGAGCCTAATTTTTAAAAGTTTTTTGTTAACTATTTTTTGGCAAAATTTATTAGGCAACAACGTAATAACCAAGTTGATCATTAGTTCTTAAACTATCGGAAGGCACAAATTTCAGTGTAATAATACGTAACGGGATGATGAATCATGCCTCGTAAAAAATACGTCAATTAGAATAATGAGAAGTGTATCAAAAGTTATTTATAACAATCATCAATTAATGTGGGATGCTGAATGCCTATTTTATTATCCTAGACGATAGCGTGGAGAACATTTATTTGCGAAACTTAAGTGCCAGTTCATCAGCCGATACCGTACGAATAAATATTGATATGCGCGGATTTATAAATCTGATTCCGTAGTGCTTACTTTGAGGCTGTTTAAATGTGTGATTATGTTTCCTTTTATTGAATATTGCGAGCTATATGGACTAGTTTATTATTTATGTCACCCACAGTAAACGTAGCAATTAGTGCTGCAAAAAATCCAAACTTCACATGGTGCTGCATTACAATACCGGAAAAAATTAATAGACTTTGCTGACCAACTGGCCAGTTACAATTGCCCAATCAGGAAAACGATAATTTAGTACAAGGAAATCGCAGTTGAATTATTGTCAATTTCCATTGAGAATGCTATGTATTTTTTGTTTATCATCATATGAGTGAAATAACTATGAAATGCTTATTGAAATAGTACATATTCTAGACGAGAACGAGACATGAGTAATCATTGTGTCTAAGCAAAACCTAGGAACATTCAAATAGTTTTTAATGTCACTTAATCTTCAAAACAGTTATTCAAACTTAGTAGATTTGGGAAAGTTGCCTAGGAAAAAGGCTACCTATACAAATAAATCCCAGAAACCTTTTCGAGACTCAACTATATAAATGCACCTAAATAGTCAGCTAGTATATGTAATGTAATTATTGAAATAAATGTTGTTGTCATTTGTTTATCTTCACCTGCTATAACATGTATAATGTTTGCACTGTTATATAATATATACCATATTATGGTAGTGCTTGTTTTTCCCTTTTCAAATGTTATTTTTAGCAGTTGAGTTAATGTTTATTTTTAAAATTGAAGTCTTGGAGTATTTATTTAACTAATTTAAACTAAAATGTTGAGCCTCAGAAGTATTTGATAATCATCTACATCGCAAGAGTGCGCAATCCATTTATCCTCATTTATGTTTAATAACAGATTAAAGATGAAAGTGACTTACGCCAGATTCCAGACCGTCCCTAACAAAATCTTTATAAATCGCTTAGACGTTATAGAATTTATTTGGTTTTTGCGATGACCTCTTCAAAAATCCTAAATATGCATCAATTCACAATGCCATTGTGCAAACTAAGTGAGATTAAACGTAAACAGAATTTCAGTGATTTTGAATTGACCTTACATGTGAAGTGGTCATCACGTGCGGAACGGAAGAGGCCGATTGCATGTGATCCTTGTGATATCATGCGCACAATGGCATGATAAACTGTACCAGGTGCGACCTAAAAGGCGCATTCATAGATCACATGCAGCATACTACACATATTAGACAAGAGTTCTTTCTTCATGTAACTTGTTTTTCCTGTCCGATTATCTTAATAATCTCTAGGGTCTAGAATAGATAAATTTAGTTATTGGGATGACATTATTCAAAATAACGGTTATTATCGAAGTCAAATTATCTGTGTCTGTAGGTAGTGGATTAACTTTAACTCCTTAGTTTTCAGACAGTCAGTGACATCCACTATGCGGTCTCCGTGAATTTTGAATCAACGACATCACGCAGTGACCTTAACGCTAAGACCACTAGATCTTGTGATACACTGAACACGATATTGCTTATGCGTTAACGCCAGGAATCCAGACGCAATATAAAATATATTTTTTCTGACGCATTTAGGTGCCATTGGCGTTAAAATGCAATATAATCTTGACATCAGCTCATATACGTCCCCACCGAGGGGCACGAGCCCACCTGTAGGGGGCTTAGTCATCCACGCGGGCCCAGTGCAGGGTGCCATAATCTCTTTAAACAGTATTGTTTAATGATACGTCAGCTTTTTTTGCACCAGAAAAGACGAAGTAAAATTATTGTAACACTGTTTTAGGAGATGGCGGTTGGCCACCTTCACGATTAGCTTTGAATCGCTTCACGGACGTGCGCAGGTTTCCACACGATGTTTTCGTTCACCGTAAGAGAGTCGGACAAATATACATATAATTTAAACAATTCGTGGTCTATACATTGGCAACGGCCCACACTAATGAGTAGCGACACTCTTATATCTTTGATTTTTTTTAACCTAATATTTATCATCATCAGCTCATTAAATGTCCCCACCGAGGGGCACGTGCCTACCCGTATAGGGTGATTAGGCCTTAGTCGTCCACGCACGTCCGTAAGAGCGTCGGATAACGTACATATATTTTCGAAAATTCGAAAACACATTGGTAAGTGTTGGGATTTGAACCTCAGCCCTCCCGGTAGGAAGGCGACAGTTCTCACCATTGGGCCACCGCATTGGTACATAAAATTTATTGAAAAGTAAAGAACTCGTCGTGAATAGTCCGTCGTCCTATACCACTCGAAGGGACAAAATAATAATAAAATGTCAACACGAATGTCATTATTAACAAATCGGATTTCGGTTAATCTCTTTTTCATCCCCATTAGGAAATTCCTATCCACAAGGGATTCTATTGATTTTAGTGCTCAGTTCGATCGGAGGTACCTACCACGGCCTCACAGACAACCGGCATGAATCAATCCCAGAGACCTAAGCCCTTAGGGGAAGGCCTTGCCTGTATTTCCTTTTCTCTCTCTATTTGTAATGATTTGAAACGCGCTCGTCGCCCCCCCGCAGTCGCTCGTCGGCAGTGCTCTTATCCCCTTATGGAGATAAGAGCACTGCCGTTCACTGGCTAAAACTCCAACAACTGACGAGCACAATTTTTAATTCGGCTGATAAGTAATTAAAAAAGCGCACAATTATATGCATAAGTAGTGATTTTTCGCAAAATCTCTAATAATATCTTTATGATGATAAATAGCTATATAAGAGATGCCTTATCCGTAGTTTTTTTTCAGTGTTTTATCGAAATATGTGCTTGTCAGATAACGTTTCAGCTAGTGGATGGCAGATCAATGAACCGTTTGCCTACGTTACTAAAGATGGTAGTTTTAAACATGTTTTTAGGCACTCACTCATTAAAATGGTACATATGTCTAAATTTTTATTTTACGAAAAAGTATACAAGGGTTACTTTTCATTGAGACTTTGAAAAAGTAAAAAAGGTTTCATCCTTGATAAGTATCATCATCCGATGATGATGGGAGGCCAATGCCTTAAATGACCACGCGGGCCCAGTGCAGACTTCACAAACAACCTTTAAAGATATTCAAAGGTTGTGCGTGAAGCAGGCGTGCGGAGGTGTCCAACAACAATGTTTTCCTTCGCTGTAAGAGCGTCGGATAACGTACATATAATGCCGAAAATTCGAAAACACATTGGTACGTGGCGGTATTTCATATCGGTGAGTTCCTGATTGGAAGGATAGACAGTGCACATGATTGAGCCACCTTCACTCTTTCTTGATAAGTATAACTAATGCGTATTGCACTGTGCACAGAATCAGTTCGCGTAGAAGACTTTAAGTGGTCTTATTGATACGATATTTTATTTGAGTCGCATTTTCCCATTGCGTCCAAAGGTCGTCTAAAGACTTATTATGAAAAGGTAACCATTTTTCCTTATACTAAGTCGAAATATAATGATAATATTTGTGTTTGTTACAACGTTCATAAGCATACAATAGGATACTTAATTTATATTATTCTGATGTTTATTTTCTATAAAAATAGGTTAACTAACTATTCATTTATTTAAGGTGACCAATGGCTTTGAACATTTGAATTGATCTGGGTTTTTCTTTTAAAACTATGTATATATTTTGAAGACGCATGGGGTGTTATAGTCCGTGACATAGAGTACTACACAAGGGTTCCGGATTCGATCTCCCGGCAGTACAACCATTTTGTGCATGAACATGTATGTTTGTATGGTCTGGGTGTATTCTACGTATCATATGTAAGTATTCCATAACAAATATATAATAACTTTTAGCGATGTCTAGTAGGTACCCATATTACAGGTTAATAAGTTTGGCGCTGTGTGGATGTCAGTGTGGATATTTATTGAACAGTTCAATTAAATTAGTTATTTGGGGTTAGATACGCGCCGTGTTACGTTTAGCGTTATTTATTTGTACTATATATCATCATAGCAATAACTAAAATCCTAATTGTAGCGACAATAATGATTCAACTGATTGATGCTGGCTTATAATATATATATTAAACCACAGATTAAATAATATAGATTAAACCTAAGTTTTATTGGCTTTTCGCTGCTTACTAGTAAAAATCAATGGCATGATAAACACTACTAGTTTGGTGATAATATTGTTTGTAACAAACATTTAAAGAATAGAGTAAGGCACTTTATTCTTCTACATGAAATATATTGTTAACACATGCATAATATTATGCATATGCGTGCATACAACAAGACAAATACACACGGAGCACGGGAATAGATCGTAGTAACCGGCTTCTCAACATTTTAACTACATGGGTACTCATACATGCAAGTTTGGCTGCCTTTTAAACATCGAGATTTTATTATTTCTTCAGTCACTTGAAATCTGTTGTTAATAGTGAAATGTTAAAAAATCCTGTATCTTACGGATGTTGCATTATTTCAAATATTAAACATGGAAGTTGTAATAATATGCAAATGATTCACTTAATAGACGACACAATTGCATGTTGTGTTTTCTTTGTAAATGGATGTGCCATTAAGATTGGAATAAGTATAAACTACGATATAGAGCAAATAGTGCTATTAAAGTCTAACTATATAATTAAAGTATAACAAAACAATTTTACTATTTGAAACGATTATATTATGTTCAAACAGCGAAAGCTGAAGGCAATTCAATTTTAAATTTTTACCAAATTCGATATATTTTTTATATTTGCGATCAATTTCAAAAATTATTAAATTGGTTTCGGTTGGCTGTGAACACACTATTAAATTAATTCCCTTTTTAAATATTGGATCTTCAATAAAAACAATTGAAATAAATATGTAAATGTTAGTATACTACTCGTAAAACTTAGGACATCAATTACTACACATAATAATAAAAAAAACTAGATAATATACCTGTTTCAAGAAAGCCGGGGATAGTTTAATCATTTTGACAGTTCATTAATAAATTAACGATGTTTTGCGCGGGCACATGCAATAAAGGAGTGCGCGATCTCTGCGAGGTATAAGCCACTGTCAGTGTTGGCTAAGGCGCGATCTCGACTGCCAACGATCAGAGTTGTTCCACTATGCAAAGATCTGTTTTAGCGTCATGTCATGTGAGATGCTGTGGTATTATCCTCCATCCACTACTGACGAACACCCAGAATGAAATTGTCTATGCTTAGATAAAAGTTGAATTAATAGATTCGACTGCGATTTAACAACATTATTCTAAGTTTGATGTTAATAACGATAAGGCTGTTATTCATGAATCCTTCATTATAAATGACCGTCCGTATGATCATAACTTTGAAAACAAGGATGGTTTGATGATTATTATATGATTTCAACCTCTCGCTGGTCAAAGCAACCTGCTCCAACGAAAGACTCTTTGCGACATCATTTGGTTTTATGTATTAAGTTTGTGTTTGTAATATTATAATGTTTGTGTATTTATGATAAGTTTATTACGATCAATATGTAAAGATACAGTAAACGCGTTATCTGTATTTTCCGGGTCAACCCCAAAGGATAGGTACCTAAATAGTGGAGGTAAAATTACTTAAGATAGATAGTCTTCACAAGTAAAGTGTATGCAAAGCCTGCCTAATTTAATTAACGTTATAAGCAAACATTTTGAATAACCACAAAAATATTGAAACACAAACTTTTTTTACATAAACCTTTTGCATAACAATTGCTTTCTACATGAAAAGCATTCTACCTACATTAAAAAGGTTTTTCAGAGTTGAAGGCTTTAGTATTAAAATATAAGCAGTAACTACTTAGAGTCTACTGTGGGGGACCGACGTCAACTTCCTCCTCCAAGCCTCTGATCGAGGAGAAAAGTGCAGAACTGTGATATAATGGGTGTGTGAATTGCGATAAGCTGAAAGATTGATATCGTACCGTGTTACATGAGTTTCAACAAAACTTTCATTGAATTTCATTAGAATTACGAAAATGCTAACGTTTCACTAACACTAAAACTACCGCTTTGGGAAAATGGTTTTACAAAAACACGTTTCTACGTCATAAAAGCAACCCCTTTGGAAAAAATATGTTTTTAACTCTGATAGTTCAGGGTTCAATAATATTGAACGCATTCAAATATTATTGAGTCCGTCAGCTTCCCCTTTTAAATATAATACTTTTAGAGTTTACTTCAACTATATTTATACGCAAACAATGCGAGTTTATTATTTATTATTAAAAAATATTCCCACTGGGAATCAACGAATAAAGCATTACGTTGTCGTTAATATTTTATCAGCGATTAAACAATTTTAATAGCTTGTAACTTTGGACGAATTAGTTTGTTATATCTTATCAATAGCTCATATGTGCCAATAATGCCATATCTATAATCTTGCCGAAGTCATTAATTTCATATATTCCGATAAACCATGTGATAAGCATTCAAAACCCACTTAAATCAGTTCGATTCCATTTCACTATTGATCAAACATTAAAAATGATATTTTTATAATATTAGCAGCAGTATTCACAAATCAATATGTCACGGTAAGTTTTTTATCGAAGTTAAAATCCTATTTAATAAACTATTTTCTAACTTATTACACCCAATTAAACACCACCTCCGACAGACTTTACTAAATATATTACCGTAGATGGTAGGAAAATTTTCGTCTGTATGAGTAATATGAGAGTAGTTACGTAGCACAATGCAATTAGCGCCAGTCATGATCAAGTTTCAATTGCTTTCCCACAGGCAATTTGGGCCTTTTGCTCAAACCTTCGAGTATGTCACAGTCGAGAAGGTGCACACATGTTTATTGGTTGTTCTACACAAGCGCCCGTAGGCAATTACACAGAGCGACCGCTTGTAGTCTGGTTACAAGGCGGCCGGGGCTCATCCACTGGAGTCGGCAACTTCCAAATCTTAGGTCCCTGGATATGTCACTGCAGGAAAGAAATTACACATGGTAAGTCCAGGAAATTAAATATAGTACGATTGCTTATATTCATTCATGGCATTTCGGGATTAATAAAATACTCTACCTAATATATTCCGATAGTGTTATTTCTAATCTAGAACTTATCCAGAGTCAAATAAATCGATACAGACTGACTCAAATTTGTGCTGAATTTACTTGAAAGGTTAAGCAAAGATTTTTGTCATACATCTGAACTGAGGACTATCCACTTGCCTTCCCACTTCGTTATAATCAACAACACAGACTATAGTGATTTGTAAACATTTTATGGACACGTTTTGCGTTTAAATAGATCTTTGTATCATACATAAACAAACAACACTTTTTTTGTTATAGTTTACTGTGTGCTTTTTTTATTTAAGACCACTATCGGTGTAATAAGTACATTAGTTAATTACATGCATATGTGTGTTAACTGTACGACTTTGCGTTGAAGCTGAAAAAAATATAAATACTTCAATCGATGTTAAATTAATTCCAGGTGAAAAATTTCAACGTCCTTTTTGTGGACAACCCTGTGGGTACAGGCTACAGTTACGTCGATAATTATGACTATTTAACGAAAACCAATGACGAAATTGGTAAGCTCATTTTGATTCGATTAGTGTAAATTAGAGACTATGACTTAGGTCATTAATGTAAATTCTTGTAGGATTGCTATATATTTTATTTAAATTGTGATATATGAATAGCTCATATGTTTTACAGCGCTGGACTTTGTCAACTTGATGAGAGGTTTCTACAAAAACAATCCGGAATTCGAAGGAGTTCCTTTATATATTTACGGACAATCGTACGGTGGGAAAATGGCAGTTGACATGGGTATACGAATGCACGAGGTAAGGCTGATTTTTTGACCAGACTTTTTATAATAATACATTGGAGCTAGTCGACAGTAAACGACATATTACTATTCACAAATCCAGATGAGGACTAAATAGCAACAACAATAGTTATGTAGTTGCTATTAAGTACAGTTGAATTAAAATTAAAATTTTGGAAATATCTGAAGCTTATTTATAATCCTTTTAAAATTAATTATGTTCTGCAGGCAGAGCAAGCTGGCACAATACGTTCAAATATCCGAGGTATAGCCATGGGGAATGCTTGGATCTCACCAGTAGACGCGACTCTCACATGGGGTCCAATTCTCCTTGCTGCTGGATTGGTAGATAAAGCCGGCCATGATGAAATACAAGCTTCAGCTCGTGAAGCCGAAAGACTGTTCAATGAAGGATTATATTTCCAATCAACTCAACAATGGGGTATGACACAAAGTGCTGTGTTTAGAGGGACGAGTAATGTTGATTTTTATAATATATTAACCAAAATGCAGTCACCTTCTCCTAATACACGGAGTACTGAAGGTAAGATATTTAATATAACTATATATTGCGTAGTAAGTATTTAATAATGTTGTTTTTTTTTCTATTACTGTCAAAAATAGGTAATTTATTAGTGCAACGTCAATTTTTTCAAAATAATTGGTACCAACCATATAGAATATAAAAGTCCAAGTGGGCATATTAATTGGGGCTAAGGCCTCCCAATTATAATGATGATGTAACCACAAACAAAACCCATTGCAAAAGCTTTTGTTTTATTTATGTACTAGCTTTTACCCGCGGCTTCGCTCGCATTAAATTCGGGATAACACGGTACTTTCATTTATCACTATACATAGGATTTCCCCTCCCTCCAACTTTAAAGGTTTCGGGTCAATTTCAGAATTTTTTTTAGAAAAAATATGTTATAGTGAGCTAACCTTAAAAGATGGACATATGTTGTCGCGGCCTTTTGTGACCTTTAAAAGGAGAACAATACTCTCATACTGACTTTTGTGTAACTTTAACTGTTTACGAGCGTACGCAGCGAAGCTCCAGTATGAAAAAATACCCCCGGTTTTGAAACATTTTTCATTACTGCTCCGCTTCTATTACTCGTAGCGTGATGATATATAGCCTATAGCCTTCCTCGATAAATAAGCTATCTAACACTGAAAGAATTATTCAAATCAAACCAGTAGTTCCTGAGATTAGCGCGTTCAAACAAACAAACAAACTCTTCAGCTTCATATATTAGTATAGATAATCGCATTTCTCATAATGTAAATACTACATGTTAAGGAATATAATTGTTTCAGATATAATGAGATATATAATAAATGATGACTCTATGCCAACCAGCAAACAGGACGAGTGGAACTTATCCCAGCTGATGAACACGGTGGTTAAGGAAGCGTTGAATATCCCAGCAAACGTGACCTGGGGGATACAATCAAATGCGGTGTTCAATGTTCTTAGGACTGATTTCATGAAACCCGTCACTCAAGGAAGTTAGTCCATTAGTTTGTATGAAGTAAAACTGAATAATTTTCAACAGCTAAAAAGTTTAGTTTTCAAGTAACAAAACTGATATTAACAGAATACTTAATTGAGATCAATATTAGAGTAGCATCGCAGAAGTTTTCGATAGTCAGGGTTATATGAAAACATTAGAACTTTATTGTACTTTTGAATTAAAGTTTTGTCAAATGATCATTTTTCAGACGTTGGTTGTTAAATTATCTTATGTCATATATTTTTGTTAAAGAATATTAAATTACCAACTCAACAGCAACTAAATTACAGAACTTATCATGAAACGTCCCCACCGAGGGGCACGAACCAACCCGCACAGGCTGCTTAAGCCTTAGTCATCCACGCGGGTCCAGTGCGGGTTGGAAGGTTGATATTACATACAGTCGAAACAACCATGGCCGTAAGTTACATTTTCAAACATGGCTTGCAACAATGGCTATGACTTAATAGCTATAACGTCATCGCCTACGTACCTACTAAGTATAGATACCAAGTGTCTTTATGATATTTCTTTTATTCTTTACTGACCAATGATAAATGAATGAGTGAGGTCGCTTTCCATATTTTTTTTTATAAGTTTCATACATGGCAGGATTTCAAATTTTCGATTTTATGTACGTTATCCGACGCTCTTACAGTGAAGGAAAACATCGTGAGGAAAGCTGCGCACGCCTGCGAAGAGATTCAAAGGTTATGCGTGAAGTCGTCCAACCCGCACTGGGTGAACGTCTAAGGCCTAAACTTCCTATACGGGTCCCCTCGGTGGGGACGTTAAATGAGGTGATGATGATAAGTTTCACCAACAAGTGTTACAATTATCCTCGAAAATAATTGCATACATGTAAAACAATAAGACCAATTGTGCACTTAATTAAAGGTGAAAACCACATGCATTCAATTTTAATCTATTATAAAAACAAAAGTACACGTAAGCTTATGATAATTTGGTAAGTAAGCTATATATTAAGATAACAACAATTTAAAAAAATGTGTGCTGAAATCTACCCGACTTTTGCAAGAGCTTGCGAAACATGTTTAGCTGACGTGGTGTATATCGATGTCCCTATTTTTATTATTAGCAAACTCAAAATAAAGAGGTGGTTACAATAATATTTTACCTAATCTCTGATTTACTTATCTTTGATTGCAGTTGAAAAACTCTTGAATGAAACAAACATTATAGTTATTAAGTACAACGGAAATCTCGATCTGATTGTTCAACACCAGGTATGTTGTTTACATTTTACACTTTATTTGAGAGAATATTTTATTTTTATTGGTTAAGGCTGAAAAAAAAAATACTAATTTTGCACGGATACACAAAGCACCGCTATTTTAGGGAGTGATAGTATCACCAAAATATGTTAAAAATTTTCAAAATTCTTGTACTACAAGTAAGGAGGCGCTCTGTAAATATCTGTTGATAACTTAAATTTCATTGATTATTACATCATATTATTAATACTGGAGAACGTGCCGATGTATTTATTTACCTGATTAATAAGTTTATTTATTTAATTAAACAGGACAACAACTATGGGTCGATCGACTTCAGTGGGATGGTGCTGAGGGATACCGCAACGCCCCCCGGTTGCCCATTTGGGAGAACAACAAGCTAGAAGGATACTACAAAGCCTACGGCAACTTGAGGTTCTTCTGGATTAATGTGGCTGGACACAGTGTAAGTGTAAATATATTACATACTATTATTTTTATAGTTTTGTTTCTCAGTTTGGCAAACAACCAGCCGGTTCACCTAACTTTATGTTATAGCATCAGGTTAACTGTCCTACCCCTTGACACTCTCAACTCCGAAGGAAAGGCAAAGAAAATATCCACTCAAACGTAGCACGCGCACTGACAATAGATTCATGTGTTGTTTGTTG